>JAOPUG010000384.1:13750025-13761181 GCA_027564375.1 Micropterix facetella | reverse complement strand
CGTTTTTGGGGTGTTTTGTGACCTTTCCGAATTTTTTTTAGTTATTTCAGCTGCGGCCATTTTAGAAACCCCGCCCAGGGTCTACCCCAACAGAAGAAATAGAAGAGGAAACTGGATTCGAGATAGCACCTTCTAGAAATTCTACAGAAAGGAGATCCAGAAGAGTACCTTACCACCAGGCAACCTTCTGACAGCTCAATTTAACCCAGAATAACCCCATCACCAAGATAATTCTGGCTTTTCGTTTCTCTCCTCTATTTCAGGAACATCACATAACACCATCAAGAGGTCACCGGGGGATAACAATCTCTCAAGGGCCCTGGACATCTTCAAGGACAACATAATATGTGAGTTTTACCTGAAAATATGTAAACTCTTATTATGTGCTTGACGATGCCCAGGACCTGGACAAGCCCTACCCAGTGATCAGACGCTTTGAACACAGGACGCGTTCGGCTGGAAGGGGAGGGTGGGCGTCACCCCCGTCCCTCCCGTCAACGCCGAACGTCAACGGGAGAATGTTTCCAGATAGCGAAAACAGGCCCGAAGAAAAGCAGAGCACTCTCAGGGGTCCTGGACATCGTCAAGCACATAATAAGTTTTATTTTCAGGTAAAACTTCCTTATTATTAGACATCTAATAATGACAACACGCTAAATAAGTCTATTTTCAATTGATACTAAACATAATTTGATAACATAAACAAAAAATTACTAACCTATTCGCGGAGGAATCTCCGGGGTGTATTCTCCTTCGATGAGACTTTCATTTTGGTCGGTCATATTCCTTCATAAAAAAACACCACACTATCGCCGCGATTTCACTTTAATTAGGGAAGAAATATGTAATAATTGACATAATACCACTAATCACCTCCTTTGTCCGCGAGAATTATTTTTTTATTGTGTGAGATAACTTACGACCACGGATGACACACGCGGTGACGCGAACATCAACAAACGCGAGCGAACTGTCAAAAATGTTTAAGCCGGCTCTACACGGAACAAATCATCCACCGCCGACGTAACAACACCAAGCAACGCTATCAATAGGCATCAAAGTAACGCCTCTATGCGCAATCGTCGATGATGTACAATGAAACAATCTGGTCTGTATGAGCGATTGTCTATGATGCTAGGGTCGAATTCTTTTGATACTAGGGATGATTCTACAATCGAAAGAATCACAACAGCCGCAAATATTATAGAGGCAAAAGTTGTGTCATTTTTCGACAACAATCGAGATGTTTGATTATTCTATTGTACTTGGACCTAGTCTGCACTCTATCATCTAGAGATCCCTCTAAGAGTATTTTCAGCAAGGCTGGAATTATAATAAACGACAGGTTGAAAAGGTTGATACCCAATAAACTAGATTAACTACCTACCTACTTTTCTTAAACGGCAATTTAAAATTGACCCATTGATCTCTTCTTATGTTAATTACCTGTGGTAATTATGTGGAAATAAACGTTTTTAATAAGTAATTACCTATGTATTTCCATTTTCCTTGGGTTGCTGATACCATGCCGTAATAATTTGTGCCGTAACAGATTAAAATACACAAAGCATTCAAATGAGACCCGATGCTTCTCACTTGATGGTTCATTATTCGCTATATGATTCATTATCGAACGACTCCACTCTTGACATATCGCCGCAGCATCGCTGTCGCGTAGACGCAAGCCAATGTCAGCAAGCGACCCCTCAATATTGATGTTTGGACATAATATGTCCATTGTAGGACTTACGAAAACTATTTGATCGGGTGGCCATTTCAACTTTTGAGAAATGGCTGGCTTCGACCAAATGGGAGGTGGTTCTTGAAAACTTTAGCATACTAAATTTGTATATGGGCAAATTGGCAAGACAAATTTATCATACCACTTTTTTAAGAATAGGCCCCATGGTTGGGACTCTGTGTGTAGCCGGCATTAAGTGCCTTCTTGTGAGCAATCTTATTGAAACTAGCGCTCCCCAAAGCAGCGCTACTTAGGGAAACTACCTGATTGGTCGAACCTAGTAATTTCTCAAAAGTTTGACATGTTAGCCAATCAGTTCATATAAGCATAGATGTTATATCTATATCGATACTAGGTGATCAAAATCCACTAGGCTTTGATACAACCGAAATCTACGTTGCCAGTTAAAAATGCCCTATTTAGAGTTTACCAGTCGAAATTCTTTTTTTTTGTAAAAAAATTCTTGATCAAAAGAAAATAATATTCATTCCTAGGATTCTGGGATGGTACCTATATTTTCGAGAAAAAAAAACACGCAGTGGGATACATTTAATATTTTTTATACTCACCGATTTGTTTCAAATATAATATAATCCTTGTGAAAATCACAAAAAATTCAAAATGATTCTCGAGGAAAGGCGGAAAGGATACATATCCTAAATGCCACCCAAATTATATAAAACACATATTTCTATTAAATAATCATTCCTACATTTTATTTCGATAAAATAAATAACACGACACATAGACAGTCTTAATAATTAAATAATACAAAAATCTGCTTTTTGTTCCTTTTCAAAATAAAAATCTAGCGACTAGATCAGATAAGTAGGTACTACTACACATAGTATGGTTCACAAGAAAAAATAATATTCGCAATTTTTGGCATAATCAAAGCGGTAATAATCGAAGATAATAAATTAACCGCGTGATTGTCCAATAGTGCCTTTCCGCTGATGTGTTTGATCGAGGTAGACGGATTGCTGACTATTTTTCCCGTTTTATCCAGACCTATAAAAATAAAACCATTTTTAAAACTTGTCTCCCCTGTTTTCCTTGCTCGTTGGAGAGGCCCTCGTCGCTGGGGATGTGCGCACAACTTTTTGTAGGTGGCGCTAGCGGCGAGTAGCCCAAGGAGGTGTGAAGTGACCGACGCAATGAGCGATATTATGCTATGCAGGGTGCATCGCTCACTTCACACCTCCTTCGGCCGATCACCGCAAGAGCCCTCTAGCAAAAGAAAATGGCAGAAAGGATACCCATTATGAGGTAGACCAGCGGGCCCGGCGATCCTATCTTATGGCTTGCAAGTAACAGAAAAAACTAAACTTCCGCCAAAAGGTTGCTTTAAATAATCACTGACATTATGAGGAGGTTCCCGGGTTCTAAATTTTGCGACATTAGGAGTTTATATTGCAAGAGGAGGTTATTACAGGCGAGAGAGCCGTTATTTGAACCACGTCAAAGACGAAGTTACACAAAGTAAAACAGACATAGATGTTCCAAATTTGAATATGCAATCTCACTCAAATAAGCTGGTGGTCAATAAGCAATCTCACTCAATAAGTGTGCTAGAATTATGACAATCGGATCGATACCTCCTCTAGTAATATGATCTCCTGATACTTCAAATCTGGTTTGGATTAGAGCGGAGAGGGGATGATTTCACATGCCGTAATGTATTTTGCCAATTTTTAACAATAAAATTAATTTGCAAAGAAAATATATTTTCAAAAACATTTTTTTAATTATTGTTACATGTCTGCGAGCTTTGAGCACATTGCTATTTCCTCCCTTTTTAGCTTCGATTATGATGAAGAAATGATGGGATAGCGAATCACACTGCAACTTAGACCTAATTTTAGAGACATAGCTTTGGGGCTATCCATGTATATTATGTAATGCACTTTATGTGAGATTTAGTTATGAATTGTTACTGTGGAAGGGGGAGGAGTCTGATCATAAGTTACACAATGCAATAAAAATCACAAAAAAATATACAAATAAAGAAAAATGTCCCAAGTCCCGTCCCATCATGTATTGTCCTTCTTTTAGTAATTAAAATCACGGATAATGCTCAATTTGCAGTCTATTTTGCAATAAAAAAAACCCACATGGAAAATCACCAGAAATCGGTACATTCGAAGCAGTCAGAAGCAAATACGGCAAGAGGTGTACAACAAAACCATTTATTTGCAGACGAGAAGAGGTGTGAAGACGAGAACTATAAGATAAAACGAATTTACAGCATGAAACTTGTAACACCCGACGTCTCGGCAATATGGCAACCGCCGTTGTCCAGGGTAGACTCCTGTTACAAATGTGTTACAAAATTCAAGCGGTAAATTAGTTTTATCTTATTTATAATGTCAAACAACTGGGATAGTCGCTTTCATAACATTTTCCTTATTTTAATTATTATTATCAAAACATACTTTATATTAAATAAAATGAATCTAGGTATCTAATTACTGGACGGTATTTGTAAGTTTTTGATTGCTATCAATATTGAGAATAATAATATCAACAGAAAGCTCTCAATATCGAGTTTTGCTTTGAACTCTCAGAAGCACTGTCTATCTAAAAGAGTGGTTAAGGACTGGAATAAATTTCGCAAGAGTGTTGTGTGCGCCAAAAAACAATTTTAAGGACAAAGTAAGCAAATAAGAATTGGCAGGACAGATCAAAACTAAACCAGTGCAAATTATAAATTAATTAATGTTATTAGGATACAACAATATCATCTTTATGCTGCTTGAATGTTTTATTATCGGTAACTCTCAAAATGTTAAACTATTAAATGACAATGACATATCGTTTGCAGTACAGTAGATATATGAAATGACACAAAAATATCATTCATTGTTATGCAAATTAAAGTTTCGTCCCAGGCACCATTTTCCTTGGCACAATGTTGAGCAAGGTCACTGGGTCTGCTGATCTACAGATATGCATGCTACATTTACTACCTTCATATGTGCATGTAAATTATCGAAGACTAGAGAAATAATCGAACCTGAATATTGCAACGTTGCTCCCAGTAAAGAATCCACCATGCTCCCCAAAAATCCCGCAATTGCCCCAACGGCGATCAAATGGTACTGCGGAGGTCCGTTTGTAAGAATGACATTGTCTACTGTATAAATGACTGTAATGTAGTGTGCGGCTCCCACTAGTAGTCCGGCGAAGCAGCTAGCCGCCGTTCCGGTTAGACTGATACCGCCGTTAGTCCCGCGAGGGACTCGTCTGAATGTCGTGATTAGAAAAGGGTCACTCTTGCCAGCGATTGTGCCAATTTCCGATGCCCATGTGTCACCGTTGCTACATGCGAGACAGCCTGTGAAATTTAAATGAGATTAACAAATATCTTCTTCTTTTAGTGTCATGTCCACCACCGAACTTGAAATTTAAATATATAACAGCAAGAACTTTGTCATGGTGGTAAGTGTACCGTCTTTGAACTAAAGCCACCTTGCAGCCAGCCAAAATATATCTAGCTATGCAAGGGGTATTGCTACAAAAAGGACATGAACTATCCTATGAATAGCTCCAATGAGCGAGATTACTGGGATCTGGAAGAACATGCTGAAAGGCATTTAAATAAAATTTCAGCATCTCTGGCCATACAACATTAACTTCCAGTGCATTGAAGGAAAAATGCAAAAGTCCCCAACCGTTGTCCAGTCATTCTGGCATTGAAAGCCAACAGCATGAGCCATAATTTACTCCCGTAATCTCCTCTCAAGAGATACTTTTTTAGGTCCACATCGCTCATGGTTGTACTGTCATACCCCAGACCAGTGCCACTCTGGCCGATTCCAGCAAGAAACTTTTTATGAAAGTCTATGTGGGCTTGTAGATCATATGTTTTACTACGGCCACTTACTGCGTGCTTCGTTATTGCCGGTTATTCTGGAGTTGGCATAGAGAAGAGAGAGCAGTTTTAGAGCTAGCCTAAAGGGTGTTTGGACCTGAAAAGAGTCGGACAACCAAGATTTTAAATTAGCTGTTACCAGCGCGCATCCAGATAGGACAGGCCGTCACCCCGAAGCGTTTCAACGAACTTTATCATTATATCACATATCGAGATGAAATGTAAAGAATTGTGACGAAAACAAATCCTCGTATCGAACTCCACCACAGCCTGTTAGAGACCAACGCCTTATTAGCGAGGCACTAGGCACGCAAAGCTTAACCCAGCGGGCCGGCCTTACTCCATTCACCCATTTGGTGCTAGGCTCGAAGTCGCTTCCGCAACTTCTACCTATCGTAATAACACGGCATTCCGTCACTTGGACATATCGCGGATCCGTGGCGCCATTTAGTTGGCTGCGACCCGAGATAGGGTTGCCAACAGATCGTTTCTAAGGAAAGATGGCAACAGGTCGACACATACTCCTGTGTCTTAGGGAACATACGTTCCCAGACCCCTCCGGATCTCAGTGGATTGACAACACGGCCGGTTTTCCCGCCTAGTGCATCAGCCGTCCAGTTCCACCTGAGGTTCCATCCCCAGATTCGCAGCAAAATGGGTTCACCGAGTTGGTCCCTCTTCGAGGAGGCTCCCGGATAGGAGCTGCCCCACGAGTTGAACCGACCAGATAACAAGCGGCCATTAAAGCCCAAGCTACAAGGAGCCGTTAGGAACCATCCAGATGGGACAGTCGTCCAACCCGGAGAGTTTCAACGATTTGTTCGTTATATCACCCCGGAATGAAACACAGAGACTTGAAGACGAAGACGAATCCATGTACCAAGCTCCACCTCAGCCCGCAAGAATCCAACTCCTTACTGCGAGGCACTGGTAATTTTCAAACCCAGTGTGGCATCCATTGCGCCTTTACTACCAGAGTTGGTCAGATTTCTCCGACCACCCGTTTGGTCGCGGGTTCGAAGTCGCTTGTGCCACCTCTACCTATCGTGATAACGCGGCATTCCGTCATTCAAAAATATCGCAGACCCGTGGCGTCCTTTACTCGGCAATAATCACCCGAGATCAGGTGGCCATCGGGTTGTTTCTAAGGATAGGCGACGACAGGCCGACAACTACCCCCACGCTTTAGAGAACATACGTTCCCAGACCCCTCCAGGTCTCAGATCAGTGACAACACGGCCGGCATGCCCGCCCCGTGCGCCAGATGTCCAGTTCCGCCCGAGTTTCCGACCCCAGATTCATCGCACAGCGGGCTCACCAGGTTGGTCCCTCATTCGATGAAGCTCTTGGATAAGGGCTGCCCCGCGAGTTGAGCCGACCAGTTGACAAATCGGCCATTATAACCTAAGCTACACAGAACCGTTAGGATCCGAGATACAGAGGGCCCCTCTTCAAGAAGGTTGTCAAGCAAAGGCCGGCATGCCAACCATCGCTCAGAAATCCAGGGTCGCCTGAGGTCTTCTCCCAGATCAGCCGCATGCACAGCGGGTTCACCGGTTTCGTTGCTCTCCGAAGAGGCTGCCGGATAGGTGTGGAGTCGTGAGTCGGGCTGACCGTGACAAAACAGAGTTGGCCATAGACACTCGAGCTGCACGACCCCATTAGAAGCGAGTTGAAGTGATATTAAATATAGTCGGAGAGAGGCGACAGCCCTAGAATAGCCCAATTGAATATAAGCCCAACTCTGTGATGTTCTATGTCAAAATTCTTGCGTTTTGACATAGAACACCACAGAGTTGTAGTAAGAGGTTACCATGTCAAACACCACAGGTGGAAAGTTGTACCAGCAGAGTGCAAAGTGGAGCAGACTGTCAGATTGATCCAAAGAAGTTCTCTAGGTCAAGCCAGCATACGTTGATTTCGTGCTGTCTCGCATCCTTGCTTGCAGTAGCCAGGATAGAATTGTGTTCCAGACAGCCTGAGATGCCACGCATGAAGCCTTTTTGTATTGGCACTCCAAGGTACTCATTCCGGTGCATGAACTCACTCGTGTGGACTATGCCAAAAAATATTTTGGCCACAGTATCTATCAGAGCAATGGGCCGAACGTCCTTTGGTCTGGTGCAAAGTGGGACCTTCGTTAAGATTAAGAATTAAGATGACTGTTGCTCGGACGAAGTTCTGTAGGGCTATACCGCTTCCATATGTGTCGGAAGATATATCCACAGGGGTACTTTTTATACACTAAGTGAGGAGTAGTACTCGACGGCTTTCTCATTACTTAAGTGTGAATCTCAATCTAGAGATAAAAATTGAGAGGAGAAGGTTACCGTAGGCAGATGCGGAAGCGTAATGCCCGGAGGGGAGCTGTACGTATGGGACCGCATTGGATCTGCATAAGTGGTCGAGAAGTAATCCGTGGCCATTTGTTCTGGGATTTGGATTATGCCCTTGGCGGCAGAAAAAACCTTTTTGCTATAATTAAAACTGTTTTTGTTAAACAGGGCTTCTTCTTTGTATTTGAGAAATCCTGCTTTGCACCTGTTGTTTTATTTTGCTACACCATGTATAAGTTTAAGTATGGAGCGGTACGTGCGCAAGAAGTTGTGGTAGAGGTCCTTATCTCCGGCTATCTTGATTTCGCGTAGCTGGCAACTAAGTAGCCGTTTTTGCCTACGGAGTTTTACCTTGAATGCATTTTCTCTGTGAACCGGGGTTGACATAGATTGATTTTGGGTACACTGCTGAGAAGTATTCATAGACCGCCATCAGGTAGGATGACAGCTGAACACTTGCAGGTGCATTTCGGTTCATAGAGTGGTCTATAACAGAGGCTAAATTATTGTTATGAAATTTCCAATCCTCTTTTGAAAGTGAAGGGAGTTTTAGGGAGGGAAAGAGACGATTGGTGCAGGTAACGCAGGCCGGTCGGGTAATAGACTGCGGGGAATGTTCTACTCTGTCCGTCACTCCTTGTGACGGTTTAAGACACTGACATGCAGCGTCACCATCATCATGCCCAGCAATGTGCTTATCTAGCCATGCCCGTTGTTTGAACTTCTTGCTGCAAATCGGGCATGCAAGGTCCGGTGTTTCCGGCGAGTTGTTGTGTGGGGGTTTCGGCTGGGGGTAGCGGGAATTCCCCCCCCCCCCCGATAGGCCGCTTAGGGGCATATTTTCTCTTTACGTTTTTTGCTTTGTATAATCGATTCTGGTCATATGTATATGTGTATATGTATACATATATTTATACATATACATATATGTATATGTGTATGTGGGAAAAGCCGAAGTCTAAAAAACAAGAGAAGACGAAAAGCGAGGAGATGCACCGCTTTGTAATGTTGCACCAAAGTAATATCAATAAAATTCAAAACATGTCATAAATATAGGTAAAAGTACCTACTCTAGCTACCTAGCTATGGAATCTGTCTGCGCTCGAGCACTCTTGTGAGTTTTAGGGGTGCGTCTACTGCGTGGTTAAGTCGGACCACATTCAAAATCAAAGTAAAAGCCCTCCTGTCTGATACATTTATTACTGAGATAGATTTTTGCACACATTCATATGAACGTGCATTCATTTTTAAAGTTACATTCATTCATTTTTAAAGTTAATAATTGCAGCCATATAATAATTTTGGCGAGTTGTACACTCTTTGTTTGAAATAATATGGACGCTTGCCTGTATCAAACTTATGAAAGAGAACAATCAATATCTGGAAACAGACAAAGGAATAACCCACGTTCATATTATGCTCTAGATATATATCACTATAAGTTTATATTATTTTATATGACTCACTCATTATAGCGACGGCGAGCCACGACGCTCTATAATCCCTGTTGAAGTCTATACTTCTTTCGCCGGAACCAATGTCCACAATATAACATATTCCCAGCAAAGATGCCATACCACCATTGCATAGGACTTGCACCCAATTCCTTTGACCACCTAGAAGAAATAGCAATCAAATAAATTACCAGAATAGAAAATCTGCTCCTAAGGTTTAAATGTGCATTCAACACGAAATGAGAATTCCCAGTTGACCGTGTACCTCTTGGTAGATTTGTAAAACCTCTTGATTGAAGTTCTCATAACATTTCATACATAACTGTCGCATTTCGAAATTAATTCATCACAACTGCTGAGATTGCTCCAGGCAGAAATTGTAAAAGAAAACTGTTTGTACATTCTAAATGATCACCTTGGCAACGACAATGTTTGATCAATATGTGATTGATAAAAATGGCAGGAAAAGCGACAACAATAAAAGAAGCGATTAAAAAGTTCGAAGATAAAGTGGGAAAACCAGCAAATACATGTGCAGAAGTGAATTTGCAGTTTCAATGGCCTCCGATTGAAAAAATGGACAGCACTTTGTCGACACTTACGGTCTGCGAGAAGCTGAGCTTATCAACAAACATGATTGAGAAGATCACAGGGCTGAATGGACTAAAAAACTTAAAAATATTATCACTGGGAAGAAACTACATCAAGGGATTCACGGGACTGGAGTGCTTGGCTGAGACGCTAGAGGAATTGTGGCTCTCGTATAATCTAATCGAGAAGCTGAAAGGGATACACGTTTTGAAGAACCTGAAAGTCCTGTACATGTCAAATAATTTGGTGAAGGAGTGGGTGGAATTTAATAGACTGCAGGAGTTGCCAAGTTTAGAAGACCTGTTATTCGTTGGGAATCCACTTTACGATAACATGGAGTTAGAAAACTGGAGATTGGAGGCTGCCAAGCGTCTTCCAAACCTGAAAAAGCTGGATGGAGAGACTGTTATTAGAGACGCTGGACCACCGATAGCACCGGTGGCTCCGAACCAAGAGGAGGTGGAAACGATGGTGGCCACTGAAGGAAATGAATAAAAAATCGAAAAATGCAACATTAAAAATGTATGTTTTGTGAGTTTGTATTTTGTCTGGTTTATCAGGTTAGACAGTAGAGATGTTTATTTTGGTGAAAAACTTTATTGTACAACAAAGTATACAAATAAGTGGGCCTATTACCTAGCAGCAATATCTACTGGCCAAATAGCCAGGGTTATTGTAACAATTTGGTTGAAGCGGGTACGAATAACAAAAGTTAAATCATAAGTAACGAAATTATAAACCTTTATAGAGATTCTATTATGTAGATATAATAACATAAATATATACATAAGAGACTAAATAAATTAAAAGTGCTTTGAACCAAAGATAGGAGATGGATAGAAGAGGTGGAGAGGGGAGGGAAAGCGAGAGGAGGGAAAGCGAGGGGAAGGCAAACGAGAGGAGGGAAAGTGAGGGGAGGGAAGGCGGGGGGATTGGGGAGTAGCATTTATGGAGGTAAAATTGAGTTGTGAGTAGTCATTTTTGACCACTTAGTTACCCTGTAAATGAGATTTCAGCTGTTTTTTCAACATCCCAAGCATAGCTGATTAGCGTATTGGGGCGTCCATTCATTACTTGAGGTGTTTTGAAAAAAAATTAGATTCTCACCTTCCCTCAGGTGAGATTTAGTGAGATATGGTGGGACCCCCTCCTCTCCCGTA
>JAOPUG010000384.1:13690877-13719046 GCA_027564375.1 Micropterix facetella | reverse complement strand
ATTATACAAACATACAAGAAAACAATCATATGGACCGAAGTTTGACAAACCCTTGGGTTTTCCCCTTGCCCCAGTTTATATATCAAATTCCAATAAAATTGTTTTGTTATATTTATAATATGTCGTTGATTTTTTCCAAGAAAGAGAATCTTAAATTTTATACAATTAAGTACCTAAATATTGGGTATATGCACGGGAGGCCTAAATTCCCCATGAGTGTACTTGTGTAAGCTGGAATTACCAAATGATGCTACGGGTTGGCGGACCTGCTTCGTCAGAGTTACTGAATAAGCCTTCAATTTCTAGGATTTTTTATCGTGAACTCCGCATCGATTTAAGATCAATAATATCCGCTGTGATTATTTAAGTTTCTTTTCATTCTTGTAGATTTGACAATATTGGTGCATAGGCACTGATAAAACAGATTTAGCATAATAGCAAGTATTATACCAAGCTGAAAACAGAATAAAGCTTCGTATACACTTATATTAAGAATACATGATGCAATAACGGTTATTTTTAATAAAGGATTGAAAAAGAAAAATAATCTTAGGTTGGGTAGCCAACCGTGTCTATTTTTCAGCCGAATATTCATTTTCGGGGTATAACTACGATGTTTCAATTTGAGATACAAGAAGTTAGTTGGCGATTTTATTTTTTAACTCCCGATGGTAACGTTGTTACATAACCGACTACAAGTAACCGCACCACCTTCAACTACTTTAATACTTTTGTTAATAATTATTATATTGTACTCTTTCATATATTCCTGAAGGAAATTCTCAACAATGATAGAACAAAGGCTTGAGATGGAAGATACAAGATTGAATTATTAATGATTTTTTTTAAAGCTTAACAGTGAAGCATAAAAAACTGATTATCGAAAGGAAATTTTCGTTAATTGTTTCAATTTACAAATAATTCTAAAATATTATAATATACTTTTTTTGAAAAAAGGTCTATTAAATATGGACTACCGAAGGTGTATGAATTGCTAGGGGTGAATAACTCAGGAAGTTATAACGACAGTTATCGTTCTTTCTCCCGTGCTATTATGCTTTTTAAACTTTCTACATTTCTAATTTTTTAAGTTACCAAAAGTTTGAATTCATATTTTTTGTTATATTTTTTAAATTTGATTTTTATATTTTTTTGTAATTGTATGTGTAATTTATTTGTAATTTTTAACAATAATTGAAAATTTAATTTCTACACCCAGATATGGTTAATGAAAATAAAACAACTTGAACTTGAAATTGAACAAAGACTTTGGACAACACACTCCACCGTCATACTAAGCTTAACAGTTGAGATTGTCAACTGCTACGGGCGAACCCGGCCACCCCGGAGCGTTTCAACGATCTTTCGTTATATCACCCCGGGATGAAACACAGAGACTTGAAGACGAATACGAATATACGTACCAAGCTCCGCTACAGCCCGCTAGAAACCAACGCCATAATAGCGAGGCACTGGGCAAGCAAAGCTAAACCCAGCGGGCATTCACCTCACTCCCTAGCTACCAAATTTAGACGGATTCTCCATTCACCTATTTAGTGCCAGGGTCGAAGTCGCTTGCGCAACCTCTACCTACCGTAATAACGCGGCATTCCGTCACTCGGAAATATCGCGGACCCGTGGCGTCCTTTACTCGGAACGCCGCCTCCGCCCGAGATCGGGCGACCATCGGGGTAGTATCTAAGGATAGGTGACGATAGGTTGACACCTACCCCCGCGTCTTAGGGAACATACGTTCCCAGACCCCTCCGGGTCTCAGTCGATTGACACATGTCCGGTATGCCCGCCCCGTATACGCAGGCCGTCAGCTCCGCCCAAGGTTCCGTCCCCAAATCCACCATACATCGATTTCACTAGGTAGGTCCCTCTTCGAGGAGGCTGCTGGATAGGAGCTGCTCCGCGAATTTAGCCGGCCACTTAACAAGAGGCCATATTAGCCCAATTTTATGGAACCATTTGGAGCCTAACCGAACGCCTTACCGCGATGCTCTGTAAAGTACCACCCAATGGGCTTCCGGGCGCCCTTACAACCGGATTTGGACGGATTTCCCTATTCTTTAGTCTGGTCACAGATTCAAAGTCAATTGCGCGACCTCAACCTGACGTTAGCGATAATTCGTAATTCGAATTTGTAGCGAATCCAATGCGCCCTTTGACTACTCGACGGGTCAAGTCTCACTCGGGATTGGGTGTCCAACGGATCGTTTCTAAGGATAGGTGACGCCAAGTCAACAACTACATCCGCTTCTTAGGAAACGCACGTTTCCAGAATCCCCCGGTTATTTGTCGGCTGAGCAAGCAAATAGCTGACACTGCCCGATGCACAAACTACCCAGTTTCGCCGAGGTGTTCACCCGGATCCGCATTTCTGATCGCAACTGTATGCGACTGCAGGCTACAGCCGCAGGCAAAGTTCCCAGCGTTCCTTCCAGGTTATCCCTCTTCAAGGAGGCTACCGTATGGAAGCTGAACCATATAAGCACAAACAAGTCATCAGGCAAAAGCTGCACTGAACCATTAGGAATCATTTAATATGGACTTTGGATTTAAGACTATTACTCGGGCGAACCCGCCACCCTTGGCATTTCAACGAACTTTATCGCAATATCGCCCCGAGATGAGACATTACATATCCACTGTCCAACTACGCCGCTGGCCGTTAGAGACCAACGCTAAATAGCGAGACACTGGACCAGCCTCACTCCCTAACTACCAAATATAGACGTATTTTTCCATCCACCAGTTTGGTTCCAGGCTCGAAGTCGCTTTGGCAACCTCTACCTGACGTGATAACGCGGCATTCTGCTTGGAAATATTGAGGATCCGTGGCGTCTTTTACTCGGTGAATCTCACCCGAGATCGGGTTGCCATCGGGTCGTTTCTAAGGGTAGGCGACATCAGGTCGACACCTACCCCCACGCCTTAAGCAGCATTACGCGACTAAACTCCCCCGGCTTTCCGTCTGTCGATCAAGGTCGGTAAACCGACCAATACATCAACCGTCCAGGGCCGCCCGAGGTGTTACCCCTGGTCCGACCGCAAAGCGGGTTTCACCGGATTAGTCCCTCTTCGGGGAGGCTGCCGGATGGCAGTCGAGCCGTGAGACGGACCGACCGGTTGTACGAGATGGCCATATGGACCGAGCTGCACTAATGGGGGATTAGGCTCCTTGTTAAATTACATACTATATGGATCATTATTGTATTTTTTTGATTTAAAGCTTATTGAATTACCTCTAAAAAATTGGTTATGTCACCACATCTTACCCCTGAAAGGTGCAACTTTTATGTTACAAGCGAAAAGTCAAATGTTATAAAAAATATCCAAATACAAAATGACTAGATCTACCAGCCGTGATATCGAAACAACATTTATCGCTTCGCTTCTCGCGCTTTGCGCTGGCTTGTGGAAACGTCGAATTTGGCGACATTGTAGTGATGTGTTCTTATAAAAATGATGGAGACGACATAAAAAGATGTGACGAGGTTGCTAAATATTTTTTTTATTAGATTCCTAATTAATTCAATGTACATATAATTAATACTGTTGGCAACTTTAACCATAAAACTAGGAGAAACATGCTTAATATCAGATCGACAAACACATACATTACAAAAGACTGCAACCAGGTGGTTTATATGATTTTATTTTTTGGTAAATAGTCCAATATAGTCTAGCCGGATTGATCAACCTATAACTATATAGATATAAAGTTAGATATTTATAACATATGTATTAGCATAGGGGATACTGACTGGAGCCAAGTATATAATGCGACAACTATAGATACTGCCTCTGTTCTTTTACTAATATAATGACGGAGATCATTGCACATAACTCGACAAGAAAGCTCACTAAGCAGCCACATACTAAGTGTAAGAAATTAAAACCGTGGATAAGTGATGGTGTTTTGAGATGCTTGCATAACAGGGATAAATTGCATGCGCATTGAGAAAAAACTCTCTAAATCCGGCGCTTCAAATACAATACAAAAGATATAGAAACATATGTAACAGAATTATTAAAGCAACTAAAGAAAGGGCGTCATTAAGGAGGTAACGAGCACAGCCCGCCAAAAACAAGTTACAATAAGAGCTACAAACTACAGAAAAAGTTGCGAAATACATCGGCAACTTTGGTCCGTCCCGTGATTGGCAATCCCTGACATCCAAAATGGCTTTAAACCTATTCTAACAAGTTTATCTCGTCACCACGGTTCAAAAAATACCCATCTGCGCTATACTTGCTCTACATATTGGTCAGATCCTCCTCCACGCCAAGTAAACCAGGATACACCTACAGCAGCCTGTGTTAAAACCTAATCCAATAAGTTTCTCTCGTCACAACGATTCCAAAAAAATATCGATAAAGGAGAAATATGTTAAGCAGTATTTCTCGATTTAGCAAAAGACTTCGATAAGGTGTTGCATGACCCTCTTTTCAGGTGCTTGCAGGACTTTGGCATAAGAGGAGTTACGCTAAACTGGTTTAATAACTATATAACAGAGAGAAAACAGGTCATAGTCAGTGGAAGCAGCCAGCAAACTGTAAAATACGGAGGGCACAGGGTAGCGTTCTTGGGCCAATTCTTTTCCTAATTTATATAAATGGCCTATTTGATCTCTTTTCCAGTTCGATAATAACCTAAGGCAATGATACCGTCGTTATTTTAATTGGCAACGCTACAGCCAGGCATTTATGAAAGCGAATCTGGAAATAGCAACCATTAAGACTTGGTTTAACGAAGCAGGGCTTAGTCGTAATGTCAAAAAGACCAAGTACATGATCTTCAATATTAACAAGACGTCATAGGCACTAGAAAATTTTCGTATAACAATTAATGAATGCTCAGACAATATACAGTGTCAGTGACCCTCTTTAGAGAGAGTAAAAACTATAAATACTGAAGCATTACACTTGACTAGAATCTGAGTTGAGACGATAACATAAACTTTTTATCAAGCAAGGTGCGTCAGCTATATTTTATCTTTATAGAGTTAAGGAACATTTTGGACCCAGGAATGCTCAAGATGACTTACTTTTCTCTCTGTGAAACGGTTGTTTATCACGGTATAGTAGCATAGAGTGGTTGCACTAAAACCGTTCTGCGACCACTTTATTTTGATCAAAAGTATGGTATACAAACCACCACTAGAAAACCTTCTAGATATATGATATATTATTGCGTTCGTTTAAGGAATTCAATATATTAAGCGTTAGATTATTATATGCAAACAATATTTTAATTCATCTCCTTACAAAAACTATACCATCAAATTCTAATCAAACATTAGCAACCAGAAGAGCAGCTGGAGACTTTATTAATGTTCCTCTTATAAGAACAACTTTTGAACAAAGAAATTTATCGTTTATTTGGGCCAAAAATTTAAAATATTTTCCCTGTCTGTTTAAAAGAGACACGCAGTCAGCAAGTTTTCAAAAAAGAGTTTAAGAAGTGGCTACTCAGTGATGATACGCGTATAGACTTATATATTTTAGATTATTAAACGGACAAGCTAAACAGTAACTAATAAAAAAACTTTTTTTTTAGCGAAGTTCTTTTACCAGGGTTACGCGCGGCGACAGTGAAATGGCAGAAACTATAACGGGACGCTTTTGGTGAGACGCTTTATCGTCTGAAGTGCCTATACCACTCCTCCTGGCCCCTCCAACTCCACCCCTTCCCTCAACCCCCTCCCCCTAATTTTTCGTTTGAATTAACTCTTTATTTATAGAATATCCGCCCAAGCACAAGCTTTGCTGAGTTGGGCTGCATTTAACATATAGTAATTGAATTTAATTTCTTGCTATGGAGTGGGTAAGTTAGTTAAATGATAATTAAATTTGATTTCTTAAAATTGTATTATTTGTGAATTGTTTTAAAATTAAATACTTGGCCCGCGGGACTCGAGTTGGCCTCCCGTCCATTCAAAAATTCATCTACCGCGACCCTTCAGATTTAAACGCATGGAGAGGTGGGGTTTTCAATTGCAATCCCATATTTCAATTGTGTTGCGTCAGACATTGTATTCCGCGTAGTAAAAACGTTCCCGCTTGATTTCTGCATAACTGACCTTTGTAAAAATGATTGCTGTTAAATTGCCGCGCATAAGAGGCCTCTACGTGACACCACGCATGTGCCTCTAACGCCCGCCTAGTTCAAATGTTCTAGAATCATTCCGATGTGTGTGTGTGACCTATGATAACCTTTAAGGTTTGATGCTGGCCTCATTTTGAAAAAATCTTCTTCTTTTGTTGAAAATTATCTCATTGGTCTGGTAATTCATTTAAACATTGATTTGCCTAGCCTTCGAAGGATCCATGGTATGCAAATTTTATCAATAGGTTATCTCAAAGTCTCAATAGGGTGAGTTACTTAAATATCCAAACATCCAAACCTATATACCTACCTACTTATTTATTTTTAAATGTAGAAAATAATTTTTTTTACGAAAAAATAATTAAATGATATATATTTACTTTCGAAATCTTTCCAAGTACTGGTTGTCTCGGAATAAATATTTTGTTTTAAAAAAAAAAGGGATTTTTCTGTTTTTCCTTGTGGATAGAAGATAGAATCAATTTCTGAAAATGTGCCGATAAGACAGGACGCGCCCTCCGTGCTCCCCCTTCTCCTCCCCCCTCCCCTCGCGCCGCGTCCTGCGCCCTCAGGACCGTGTACGTATTTAAAGCGAATCTCCGGCGGATGGTCATCATATCCAAGTGCAAAGCCGCTGTAACGACACGGGACCGCGCAATTTTAAACAGTCGGACGTGCGACCGTTCGAAATTTGAAAATTATCGTACTTTTTTGACATTATCGAAAAACATGGCCGTCGTGTACTCGTCAACGATGACGAAATTCACCTGCTTTCTTTTGATATTTTTGGTGGTTGTTGTCCACAGCGGAACTGTGCACAGGATTGAGGTGAGCTTTTTTAACATAATTATAACAGCCGAAGCTTTAAGTTAAAAACAACATGGACGTGGCAGATTGCCAAAACTAGCGATTTTCCTTTACGGATGATTCGTTGCATCATCCTTGATTTTTAAAAATTCAAAAAAAAATATTTAACGTGAATTAACTAACGTATACATGATTCTGTTTCTTTTCTGACCATTCGATGTGCTCGATTGTTAATCATCGTCAAAGAAACCCAAAGTCTACTTCTTTGCAATTTCTTATAATAGCATATTAAAAATGTCAGTTAAGATTTCGGCATAAAAGAAGACCACTGTTATATATTATTCATTTCATTTCGTTTCTTGCTGTAATTTACAATTGCCAACAACAGATTCATAGAAAGCGATAATCTGTTAATTTAAAGACAATTTTACATGATATTCTGATTGCTTCGGACGTAGAATGGGACGAGAAGGGTGGATGGAGTAAAGGTAAGAAAAGGGTATTAAAGGATAGATGAATAGGGCTGATTATATTCTTCAATAGTACCTACATATATTTGAGTACATTCAAGTTTTTTCCTAAAATAATAAATAAATAAAAAACAAAATAAATTAACATATTCGTCGGAACCCTCAAGGATATGCTTTCGGGTAGATTGCTTGCATCGTGTAAAAAAAACATGCATATCGCTAGCTGTCCGTCGATCCAAGGTCAATGGGGAAATAGTTAGCTCTCTCTTCGTATATAGAAAGATCTAGACGTTTCTTATTGAGACCGCACAGGAAATTTGTATATGCACTTTCTATTATGTCGGTAATACAAAAGTTTATCTAGATTTTGTGACGAATTGATCTTCCCTTGTGGTATTGAAGAGACCAAATGCAGCTACCAAATTCCCGCACACTGCGAACGTTCCGATTAAACTGTTTTATTTGTCAACAATCTGTGTCACCTATCATATTAAAAGTTTGATTTTATTAAAAATACATCGAAATAAATTTAATGGGAAATCCAACATTAGACAGTGCGCTTTTCTATATATTTGAATCGCTAATGCAGAAAGCGAACGATTGCCTTTTTTTATTGTACATTTGAAAAAAAAACAGCGTAGAGAAAAAATATTTTTAGGTAACCCTATTAGTAAAACATAAAATTGAAATATGCTGACAGATTTTTTGATTTTGAAAATATTCCATTTTTACAGTAAATACAAAAATATTGCCTTTTACCGTAAACCGTAATTCTTGCAGTTAGAGATGACCTGGCGCTTTCATGATTACTAAAAATGCCATGACTTTATGAAATCGTTACCTATATTTCTGCGGTAAAGTTTTCCAACTATGATTGAAAAAGTCTGCGACACTGTACCAAAATGAAAGCTTTTTGCAGTAAAGTAGTCTTGTATATTATGGAAAGAGCGATTTTAAAAAACATATATTTCAACCAAAGTGACAATAGTTTCCTTTCTGTGGTTCATTTCTAATACAGAATAGCATAATTATTATTGTTACGAAGTGAGTTTTCGATGTTTTTTTAATGCAGAAGAAAGCTGTCGATTTCGATATATTTTTAAATGGTCACAAGATATCCACAATCGTCATTTTATCCAAAAACTCAAAGCCTTCTTTCGCCTTATAAATATATACATTAAAATTTCACTACAAATCGACCAAAAAAAAACCCACAAGACAAATTGCCGGCTCTAAATCTTATAACGCACTCACCGACTGCACGTCTAGCAAGAAATGCTGCAATTTTTTGCTACAACTCGCTAATGACAGGTCATCGACCGGCCTAGAACGTAAGTTTTCGAATGGTACACCCAATTTCGTTGGCTTTTGCAGCGAGTTGTTAATTGCAATGTCGTTTTTAGGCGACTGTACCGACCCGGTTGCCATGGTCCTCGCTAAAAATGCTCTAAATTAAGTTAGAGAAATTGGTTACTTAGGGGCTAGGGTATATCCTGAATTTCAGCAAGAAGCTCTGGGAAATTGACATGGGGGAGGGGCAAGAAGGGGGAAAAAAGAGGCATCCCCTGACTTTTTCTGTAATGTTAAACGCGACGTCTGTATTGAGCTTTTAAGACAAGTCAAGCAAAGGCAAGATTTCTACGCAGGTTTCAGTGAAGCCCATTGAAAGCTTCTACACTTCATCGTGATCAACGATGCGAAATATCGTACGTAGCATCTGTAAGTTATGTAAAAATGAGATTTTCTTAAGAGACACCAAGAAGACCGCAACTACCTACACTTAAGTATTCCTGGACAGGATAGATAATCTCAACGAATAATTAAAATCACCTAAGTTTAGTTATATTCTTCTGCGAATATTATTTTATTTAATTAATTTATTTTCACTTTAAAACGAGTTTAATTCAGTAGTTAATTTTTAAAAAAGTCAGCCCAACTCACGAGGCAGCTCCTTCTGGGAGCATCCTCGAAGAGAGACTTAACCTGGTGAAACCATGACTGTGCGGCGGATCTAGGGAAATACCTCGGGCGGAACTGGGCGGCTGACGCACTGGTCGGTTTACCGGGCATGCTGTTCGATCGACAGAGACCCGAAGGGGTCTGATTGTGCATGTTTTCTAAAATGCGGTGGTAGATATTTACGTTTAATGTCTATCTTTAGAAACGATCCGTTGGCTATCAAATTCGGTTGGCAAGCCGAGTAAAGAACCCCTCGAATCCGCGACAAATTCGGTACGAATTGACGCTTTTAAAGGTATAAGCCGCGCAAGCGACCTCGAACCTGTAATCAGACGGGTGTTCAGAGAAATTTTACCAAATCTGAGCGATGGCCTTACTGGGCTTGAAAATTCCCAATGCCTTGCGGTAAGGAGTTGGTCTCTCGCGGGCCGTGGCCGAACTTTTGCCTGCAAAGTCTTCATCTCGGGGTGATATAACAATAACGTTCTTTGAAACGTCCCGGGGTGTCTGGTTCGTCCGTAGCTTTGACACTCTCCAATGTTCGGGAGGGGGAATAGAGTTCCCCCATAATTGCCTCTTCGTGGCATCCATTATGTCGTACATATTTTCGAAAACTGAAAGATGGCAACAGCCAGCAAAATGGAACGATGACTACGCCGAATTGCTGGCCAGGAACCAAGTAAACCAGGATGAACCTGCGGGACTCGGATCGAATATGCTCGTTGTACTTAGGGTCACCCAGGGAGGCTGCATACCAAATTTGGTTAAGATCGGTTCGCGGGAAGTCTTCGGACATACGGACAAACAAACAAACGCACAGCATGCATTAGACTATATGGCCCGTGAAAAAGACGGGCTGAAAAATGCAATTATGTACATATTTCATGTTTGTGAAAACTTTTAAAAGTGCATTTATTGCTATATTAAATTAAATAAGTAAATAGGTACTGCGATAGATTTGGAATTATGGTAGACAGAGACAGTTGAAGGTGTCGACTCACACATGCTTATAATATAGGTTAACTACTCTTCTAAGGGCATGCCCTAATAACTTCATAGGGCTTCTTCGTTGTGCCTAATACATTCTTTAGTTCTGACAAATTTCATTCTTTTGGATAGCCGTTGCCCTTTATTTCAGTGTTCAATTTCTATTCTTTTTTACTTTCCAGTACGTTGCTTAATGAATACCGCAGCCACTACGTGTGACCAGCTCCAAATAACCTCAATTTAGCCCTAAAAAGACCCAAAAGATATTTTTCATTAAATTTTCTGCGAAAATCCTGGAATAGGAATTCATATTATTTGTTACCATTTCGAGGATATACTCCGGCGGCCACCAAGCTAAGTTCTCAAAAAAAAAAACATTTTTTTATACTTCCCGCCTGCGACCCGCGCGTCGCTGCGTGACGTGGTTGTGTTGCATTTTTAAAAATCGTTTGCTGTGCTGAGATTGCATTCGAAATACCTCTCACGAATGTAAGTATGATATGGCGGTTTCACACTTGTCTACCTAGCGACGGTCGCTGGGCGGCGACTCTCTAGGCAGCGCGGGCTTGTCGTCACCGGTGTGTGTCTAACGGCCATCTTAAGGTGCGTTCCCTTTGGGGAATATCAAATCGTTTATAGCAAATGCTGCAATTCCTCAAATGGACCGCTTGTAAATCCGCCTCCAAGCGGAACGCTGGGCGCTGTGATGTCATTCTCTTCGAATTTAATGTGTCTGGGTCCGTTATTTGTGGTAAAACCAATTCATTGAAAAAATCACGAAAAACGCCACAACATATATTACTTTAAATTACATACGCCAATTTTATTTTAAATTTGTCTCAAAGCGACCAATCAACGGCTGCTGAGATGACAGCTGTCATAAATCACAGAATTCACAGCAACCGCCTCAACTATAAGGCATGGGCGTTCTCTGGAGAAATTCCCCATGAGATTCTGCACTGTTGAGACCTAAATAGGACGCGTTACTGGCGTTTACTGGACCGCATGATGGAAATTCTGCACTCCATTGAGCCAAACGGACCGCAGCATTATAGTGTGTTTGAAATGAATTGAGAATATTTATCATCAAATCCAGCTACTTTTATCTACCCTCGTGACCGTCGCCGGGTCGTTAGCAACAATCATTTCGCTTTTATTTTCATCGGCCGGCAGAGCTTTGTAATTTGGGACATTAATTACTGGTCGCGTTCAGCAGGTAGCCTATGCGAGCTTTTGCAACAAAACGCGGTCCCTACCGGCCGCGAGATATTTTAGCCGCTGTCACTCAAGTGTCCATGATTACTCATGTTGTTAAGAAAATGAAATATATAATCAACACTAATAATAACAACGTAAATTCAACATAACTCGCCGACTTCACACAACGTATTAACTACTTTTAAAAATGACAGAGCCGCACAATTACGCAACGCCAATCATTATGGTTTTATTTACTACTTTCACAGATAGTGAACATGTGTTTGTCCTTCTAGCCAAACGGAAACGCCAATACTTCAGACACATAATGAACTGTCGCTTGGTAATTAAAAATAAAATAATTATGCGTGCTACAGACTCACTGCAAGAATCTTCGACAACACCCTAGAAAGTGAGCGTGGATATCTTCTCGCTCTTCTCATTCTCGTTTTCGCCTGTTTTCCGCCCGGTGTCGGTTTTTTGGCCCGATTCAAAGGGTTTCTAGGGCGGGAAAAAAACATTGTCCACGTTCCTGTTCGGTCTTAGGCGAAGACTGTGCAGGTACAATAATTTAGTTTTCTCTCAATTCCGTTTCTGTTTATTTGTGCAGGTTCAAATTTAGTTTTCTCTCAAAATTATTTCTGGTTTGTATCTATTTTTGCTGTAATTATTAACTGAAAATAAAACTTAATATTATTATTATCAAACATCAAAAATGCGTTTAATGAAAAAAAAAAGGGACAGGCTAACTCTTGGACGTTGGGACAAGATGAATCCAACCTAGCACGATATACTAGCATATCGGAGTCGATATAAACTAACGAGATAAACTAATTTTTGTTCGTCAATAAGGCTATTTCGATATCCATGATGGACGACTCCATCGTTTATTTAATCTCTTTTCAATAACATAACAATATGTTTTTGTATTTTACGTGTCATTTATGAGTATACGTTTAAAGTGACGTGACGCTTTTGCCATTGATTATTTATTACTAAATAATCAATGCTTTTGCCAATGCGCTAATCAGTAGATACTACTGCGAAATTATAATTATACTGGGATCAATTCCCCGCTTATTAATGGGGTCACTGATAATTTTGGATTTTTCCTAAACTTTAATAGAACCCATCATGCTATTAAGGTTTTGTCTTTTCCTTGTGATGCCTTCTTTCCTTGTAAGTTTATGTGTATGGGCGATTTTTCGTTTTCCAAGTGAGCATTCTTTTTTTTTATTTGCTCATCTGTAATTTTTATAGAATTGTCGATTGTGGGTAGACACCAAATTTCGAAATCTACTACGTAGTTATGTAGGAAACTATATCGTTTACCTAGACGGCTCTGTCATGCTATTTCGATATGCAACAAAAGATCCAGTACTAAGCGTTAGTTATCTCCAGCACATTACATGTGAACATTTTAATTAAGGCTATTTATTTTTGGGTAATATGCGCCAATCCGCCGCGGGCTACGAAAAATATTTTCGCCGACGACCGGTCGACCGCGGTCGACGTCTTTGCTACCCCTGCACTTTAGTGTGAAACCGCCATTAACCATCAAGTGTTCAACGACCCGGGACCATAAAAGAGAAAAACGAGAATGGCCCTTCCATACGCCAATGTGAAAAAGGGAAAAGGGACGAGAGAAAGACCATTGACAGGCAATGGCCCCTATTCCGTTTCTCGCCAGGCTAATCGTATTTAGTTCTAAAATATAAGAAATTAAGAACCATTCCACTTATTTTGGTATTCCGTTTCTTAAATCTTAAGAATGGGTCTCAATTCCTATAGTTTTCGGTTTTGTCTATGATCGCTCATAATCGGTACTAAATTTGATATTTCCGCGTGGCCAGCAGCGCGCCGTGTTTGTTCGGAATATCCTTGTGTGTTTCGTTATTTTAGATTAAATTGCAGCAAAGTGCATCTAAAAATCAAAAGTAGTGTTTAGCGGATTCTAATTACTATAAAATGTTGACTGTTTTGCAATGCCACCTGTACCGTCGTCATTTCCATGTCAGTGCAGATTTAGACCCCGACAAGTCCAATTTAGGCACTGAGAAGCAACGGAATACGGACCAATATTTTGTAAATAGAAGCTAAGAATTTAGTGTTTATTTATTTATCTTGTTGATATTGAGTATCTTACAATAAAGAGAAAATTCACAAAATGCGAATATTAAAACCTTCGAATTACATGCCTGCCAGTTTAATCTGTTCAATTTTCGACCGTTCTTAAGTTAGCCCTGAAAAAACTCGATTTTAGGCCCATCAGCCATGACAGTTTAGAAACGGAAAACGAAAATATGCCAAAATTATCATCATTTTTAGAGCCTGATAGGCTCCCCAGGCTAGGACACTAGAAAGAGAATCCGGTTTTGGTCACCAACGCATATTGGTCACCACTTTTCAATAATTTTGGGAGCGCTTTGATTTTTTGTCTTGGTTGAATGGGTATATTTACTTCTGCCATATTCACTTCAACCTTCATTTACACAGAAAATATGCTTTCTAAAATTCTGAAAAAACAATGAAGAACGGCTTCATGAATGATAGTCGTTATGTCGAAAAGCTGTTATATTCGTAGTATTAAAAATGGACACTTTTGAATTCACAAAGTAAAAGGGGAATTCAAAATTTGACCAGAGTATAGAAGATTGTATAATAATTATTAATTGTAGTCAAAGAAGATGAAATCTTTCATAGACATACACCCTTGTGTTTTTTATTATTTTGTCTTGCAGCCATATATTTGCTTTATAGACAGTACGGGACCGATAGCCAGAGAACGGTTTTTATGTATCTGCATAAGATAGGATCCACCAAGACCAAAACGTGAAGTAACTATATAATAATTAATCGTCGTTAAACAGCTTCCACGATCACTAAATTAAAAGTCTAGGTCCCCAAGATTATCGAGAAGAGCCGTGAATTCAAACGTCCGTGTTATTCTATGTTTCATAAACTATTAAAATTGTGAAAAATCTTGACGACTGGCAAGACGACTCTATTTTTTTTCTAGCAACATCAAAAGACTATATAGAAGTACTGATCTAACTTTTAAATCAAGGATTTTTTTATTATAGCAATCACGGATAAGCTATCATGCCTCACGATCATGGATAAGCTAACAACCTCTTAAGCAAATATCCATACCATCTGACTACTAGGGCATTAAGATTGTGTATAATTTGATATTATCTAGAATCTCATGTCTATCATGATGGAATCAGAAATAAGGATAGAAGAATCAAAGCTTTATGAGTAATACTCTCGTATTCCTGTATGTTTACGGGGCGTGAAAATATGGATCGTCGAAGCCAGAGAGAAAACAGTCTCTCTTATTTATTTTCTTAGCGATGACCAAGGCGCGTTCCTTCTTGATGGTCATCGCGATTGTGCTTCTGGCCCGTTCCTTCTTGATGGTCATTGGATTATAATGGTTCCGTGTAGTCTGGGCTATGATGGCCGTTATATGTCAACCTGATAGGTCCAGCTCGCGGAGCAGCTCCTATCCGGGAGCCTCCTCGAAGAGGGACCAACCAGGTGAATCCGCTGTGCGGTGGATCCGAGGACGGAAACTCGGGCTGATCTGGACAGCTGGCGCACGGGGCGGGCAAACCGGCCGCGCTGTCACTGACTAATACTCGGAGGAGTTTAGAAGAGTACGCTTCTTAAGAATGCGGGGGTAAGTAGGTACCTCAAGCTGCTTATCCTTAGAAACGATACGTGGGCCATACGATCTCGGGTGGGAGTGGCCGAGCAAAGGACGCCCCGTACCCGCGATTATCCAGCAAGGAATGCCGCTCGCTTGAGGTAGAGGACCGCGCAACGACCTCGAACCTGTAACCAGACGGGTGGTCGGAGGAATCCTACTAAATCTGGGAGTTAGGGGGCGAGGTACTTTTCTGCCCCTCGCCGCAAGGTGTTGGCCTCTAACGGGCAGTGGTGGAGCTTGGTACGTAGATTTTCTACATCCACAAGTCTCTGTATTTCACCTCGGGGTGATATAGCGATAAAGTTCGCTGAAACGCTCCGGGGTCGATGGGTTCGCCCGTAGCAGGTGACATACAATAAATCTGATGGTCATCGCGCTACCTCAGGTTCTCATATCTATCGGGTTCCCGTGGATTTGCAGCATACAGATTTACAACGTCTACCTAGTTTCGCACATACAGCAACATAATGTAGGCGGGATTGAACACGGCGAAAACTGATAATACTTGAAAATTATATTATTTCATCAATATATAACCTGCTAATCTGGATGTAAATGTTGAATTTAAATTTCACACAAAGGCCAGATGTGACGGGATGACATTTGCAAATGCATCAGCCATAAGACATTTAATTCATGATTTTTATAAACATATGCTGAGAAAAATGATAAATTAATATTATGAACATGGTGACAAGCGGGTGCTAAATCGTAAAAGCTGTGAGGAAATGTCTACATTGAACACGTCCTCTGAGGATTATCTGGAAGCATGCCCTGTTTGACGCCTGCCTTGAATCCGCCTTGTGTATTATCTGGAAGTACATATCGATGGGAAGTAAGATTGCTGGAAGACAGACCGCCGAAAAAGGCAGATGTGGATTGAATAGATTAGCTATTAAAAAAATAGAAATGTATGATAATGAGAACTGGCTGAAAGTGTAATAACAGTGACCGAAAGCATAACTTCTGAGTTACGGACTACTTATATTTGGACGCTATATAAATTATCCACACGCTTCTTAACGCCGTCGACCTATCAAAACGACCTTGCCGCATCTTCGCAACCCAGCAAAGGGCAATCAATGGAGAGGGACGAATTGGACAAAACGAGACAATATAATCGGCCTAAACGGCAATGGGCATGCCACATCATGACGGGAGAGCGGCAGAAATTTAAGGACGGCCTTCACCCGACAGTTGAAGTGCGAAGAAAAGCTAATAGCTAATAGCGTACGATGGGCAACGCTGGCATGCGTCAGGTGATTTTCTTGAATGATTTTCATTTCACACGCTGAGATGAATCGTGTCCCGCGTCACGTAGCCCACGCTCACTCGTCAACGACAACAAGTTTCTCTCAAATTGGCGGGAAAGTCCCCTTCTGCCGCACCGCGCCTCTAACATGGCAGTCGAAAAGACGGAAGATTTGTGAGTTGTTGTGTTATCTTGTGAAGAACAGGAAGCGAAAGCTGGAAAACTACGAAGGAAAGGATTTAAAATTAGTTATGCTTTTTTCTAATCCAAAGCAATTATTGTTTGAAATCGTTACTATGACATTTGATGTGAAAAATTCAAACACAAGTCGATATTCCCGTGGATTGGGCATAATTATTTTACTTGTTTCAAAAAAGGAAAAGAGACGAAATATTCGTAAATTGCTTAGGCGCCAGCTCCAGCCATTTCATACTGTATTACTACTAACCGAGATTATTAGACACTTCCGACCAAATTCGGCAAAATTGTCCAATTTCGCTGTAGCGTAGGTTGTGGTCAATATTGACATCATATTATTGCATTTATCAAATCACATACCAATATATGACAGAATAGTTTTTTTTAACCAAACGTGTTGTCAATACGCGCGTACAACCCAAAGCCGCCTCGCGCTATTTTTAAAAGCCCTACAAGTGTTCTCTTCTTGGGTGTGCTCCAAAACGGCCGTCAAAAGTGACATTTCTCAAATGGTGGTTGGCGTCCCGAAATTTTGGTGAAATTTTATATCAGCCTTGAACAGATAACCTCCATACGATAAACAGCCGAAAATATTGTACAAACAAGCTGAAAATTTCCACTCGATTCGACCACGGAAACTTTTCCATGGGTACTCAATCTCGAGTCTAGTGTTTGCTAATATGTATATAAAATGAGATACGATGGTGAAGTGTATGCGAATCAATATACATATATAGTAGTCGTGAGTCCTGATATAGTATGAACTGGTTAAAATACACCACGACCTTGAAAGACTAAAACTGAGAGCCAGCAGCGCTGCCAAAAAAAAGACACTTTTAAATGCATCAAAACCAGTTAAATAAACGCTATCCACTAACTAAAAAATAAGCAACCGAAAATATGATAATAATAATAAATTGTATAAGAAAACAACAACGCTAGACTACTGGGATCGGTCAATAAAAACCAATAGAACAATCGTGTCGAATAAGCCTGATTGGCCGATAGAAATGCGGTCGATAAAAAAGACTTATTTGATCGATGTATCTATACCGCATGATGAAAAACTCGACAAGGCCGAACATGCTACATTTATGAAAAATCTCGACTTAGTAAACTGACATGTGGGAAACCCGTGACGATTATATAGTACAAATATATATAATTGTATCTGCGAATTGCGTTGAGTCTCATTAAAAAATCAGGAGGCTTTCGCCTGACACGGGGCTCAGACAGATAATATAGAAAACAGTGGCATATGACGAATAGTGGAACATTTCCAAGTTTGTGAATGACTTGTGCGCCAAAACTTCAATATGCATGGCAACAAAGACAGGAAGACGTGATGACAGCAAGATGGGGATCCACATAGCACACGGCTAGAGCCTTATTTGACACTGTCAAACGTTTATTGTGAACGTTCCTACCTTTTCATTTTAATTACATTTCCTACGTTCAGAGATAATTTATACCAACCAAAAAAAAGGACACACTACAAGGTTGTATAGTATACAAACAATCCCGCGTCACATCTCACAACCGAACGGAAGAATTAATAAAATAATAATTATCTTTGATATGTTTATATTATTATTTCCTAATCGCCTATCACTTCTTAACGCACCATTAACAATATAATTGTAGATAAAAATGCGTAACGCGTACTCTTGTTAATTTGTACTCTTTTTATCTTAATGTCACATTTGAATAGGCGCTCGGCGCTCCTTAAGAAACTAATGAGGTCCATTTAGATTATGGAGAACGGGCAGTTTTTTTTAATTTAATTTCCGTATTTTATTGCGAGTTTTCCGTTGGAATTGATAAAATAATGATATAATCATTTCGTTCGGAATTTTATATTTACGAATTCTTTTGTTTTTTTTTTAAATAACGTTCAATGATCAAATATGACAATACAGTGACAAATAACAGTAAAAGTAGCGATATACATCGGCAACTTTGGCCCGTCCCGTGATTGATAACCCCTGACTTACCCAAAATGGCTTAAAACCTATTCCAACAAGTATCTCTCGTCACCACGATTTTAAAAATACCTATATACGCTATGCTTGCTCTACCTATTGGTCAGTTCCTCCTCCAGGCCAAGTGAACCAGGCCACCTGGAGGACTAGGATCGAATTTGCTGTCATACGGTGGTGCTTAGGGTCACCCAGAGAGGCTGCATATCCAATTTGGTTAAAATCGCACCACGGAAAGTCTTCGGACGGACAAACAAACAAACAGACGCACATCATGCATCAGACTATATGGCGTGTTCTGGTCTTGTTTATGGTTTTTAGAAACAACAAAAACAAAGTGCAATCTATTTGCATAAGTTTTAAATACAACAGCAATCAGCTAAAATTATCTTACTATCGTCTAACTTATCGATTTATAAGGACCTACCGCTGTTTTCCAAAACAAACTAAAGGTCCTTATAAATATCGATAGTCTAACCTACCGCTGTTTTCCATAACAAACTTAACATATGAAAATACACCGAGTGTAAATATTTTGCTCCCGAGTTTCTTCAACCGAATGATTGATTTGTTTACGCGTCGAACGCTTCGCCTTGTGAATAACAACAATAGGATCACGCACTTACGATTCTTCTTATAGATTGATCTGTTGTGTTGTTTATGAATGAGTATCGTATACGAGAATTGCCTATGTGACATTTCGGTTCCCGCCTTTTTCCTGCGTGACGCTGTCCCCTCCCTCCGCGCAGGGGACGGTTTGTAAATGATAATTGCACTACTGCACGATAGATGGCACTTTACTAAATATTATTGAGGTCAACATTTTTTTATTACCGATTCCGATTACTTCGAAAGATAATCGATGATATTCGATTACGATTATTGTCATAGCTCTGTAGTCCTATTACGAACACTCGCGATTGGATTGCTTTTAGCGATTGAAAAGCGATAATCGTTTTATATGGCATTCCGAACACTCACCATCGCTATCGCATTGTAAGGGCCTTTCTCTCGCTTTTCTATTGCTACTCAAATGGACTGTATCTCAGATTTCGTTTTGTCAAAAATTGACTAAAATAATCGATGAGTTGCGAAACAATCATGTTAAAACGTGAGGTAATATTTAAAAAAAACTCCTTTAGGTACTTTTAAGTTTAAAATTAAATATATATTAATAAATACTGATTCGGAAAAAGACTATCACATGACGTTTCGCTGCGAGCGCTCTGCTAAACCAATCGACAACAACGCTTTCTTCACCCGGACATCAAGAAGTACGATAGTTTATCTAATAGGTGGCAGTGATTACAAAAATAAATATGATTGTTATTGAAAAAAAAACAATTATTCGCACAAAACTTTATTATATAACATAAATTAAAACATGACATGGTTACAAAACAAACATTGGTTTTTGCGACACAAGTTACACGACATTTCAAAAACTTCGTTGAAGAATGTTATTATACTTAACGAGTTTTCCCATTTTCCTCTTCTAGAAACATTGAACGATAAAAATTTTCGATTTTTACTTAGAAACTATTAAAAAACAACGAGATTTCTTTTAAAAGATCACAGTACGAGAGCGAATACGTTATCGCTGCTAATATGTTACTTTTGCAATAGAAACGCGACTCGAATTAGCATTCATAATGTCGATAACGACAGAAACGATTCTCGCTCCGATCGGAGGAAGTTTTGCTATTCACCCACCCCCAGGGGCGACTACAAACGATAGTTTTCGTAATAACGAAATTAACAATTGCAATAGAGATTGAAATGCGAGAGCGTTCGTAACTGGCCTGCTATCCTCCGCTGCCCGAATAGTCTTTTTCGCAAGCACTCCAGATGCCATCGCCTAGTAGTTCGGAGGAAACTTGAGAACTTCTTACGGTATCAGAATGTTTGGGAATTTGATTTTTTATAAAATTCAGTGTTCCCTGAGCCTGCTTCTTCCGCTTTTTAAATAATCGGGGCCACAGTCGACGATTCCGATTAATCGGGGAAACACCAATAACCGTATGAAAGTTTCTGGATTCTGATAAAGTGAAAAACTTATTTTATGTACTGTTATTCAAAGTATTCTCCCTGACAATTTATATACTTTTTCATTCTTTGAAACCATTGGGGAAAGCAGCTGCCCAGCCTTCTTTAAAGGTTTCCTCAATGGCTTCTCAGAACGTTATCACCGCCGCTCCGCTTCCGGGGTCGTGAACGGTATACTTCGAAGTCTAACCTTAATTTTTGGAAAGATAAGGAATCGCAGGGTGCGAGCGAGGTTCGGACCGCATGGGGATGCGTCATCAGCTCCACGTTTGTGATGTCTTCAAAAACGCCGTTGTCATCTTAGCGGAGTGGGCGGATGCATTGTCGTGATGGAGTACTACTCTGCTGCGAGGACGCTTTTCACAAACTTTTTCTAAAACACTGGGCAAGCATCGTAATCATATCTTAATCAGTTGCACCCCTATAAAAATCCAACAAAACCGAAAAAATAAAATAACGATTGTTTTGCCTCTTCTCCATTCTTATTGTTTTTATTTATTTGTTACAGAGAAATGTGCCATCAGGATACCAGGCCAACAACTTAACAACAACAAAAGCTCCAAAAGTCAACTGCACAAAAAGCACACCCTGTGGATGGGCAGTCTATACACCCTTTTACAGGAGAGTAGATTACTTCATGAGAAATTCATAGTGAGTATTACCTAACAATGAATAATTGATTAGGTACCAATTATTATTTCTTCGATTGCAAAAAAAATAATCCCACGCTCAAAACTATGATTATTCACAGACTTTTGTTTTCTTTTTGCGACCCCTTTTGCCCCCCCCCCCCCTCCCATGTTTCATGACTAAACCAAATCTCATAGCGATAATCGACATTGACACAGTTAGACGGACAAATGGCGAATGTATTGTATTGATATGTAATTTCAGGACAAAAATATCAATTATAATTATGCACAGCAGTAAGCAGTATTAGTCATTCGGAGGTTGGGCCCCTTGCCTGCTTTTTTAACTCGCAGTGCCTGTCATAATTTTTAAAATTGCTTCCACTCGGAAGATTGATCTGTATCTTCCCCGGCCTGTCCCTTCGCCCAGGGGCTTAAAAGTTCCATGCAGCGATGTCCGCAAGGCCAACTTGTTTTGTGGCCGGTTCTGTTTTGCGGCCAACTCGAGCCTCCTAGAAGATGTGCATAGAATGAAAGAATTCCCTCGAGCGAGGCATTGCGAAATCCGTGTTGTATTGGACGGACTACTGGAGTAGTCTGGAATCGTAGTTTTCCTAAGAACTGCAGTAGCTGCAGATCTCGGTCACCACTCCATCCCGGTGACAGCGAGCAGAGCGCTAAGGGCTGTAATTTCTCATACTGGGTGGATGTTTGCACAAATGACTTTGAGTAAAAGGAAAAGTCATTTAGTAAAAGGAAAAGTCTTTCCAAAACTGGCAAGCAGGAAGCAAAGGGACCACACTAGCTTTCCAATTCCTCTTTGAGGAAAGCCTCTGCTGGGCAGTAGCATAACTAGATCAGTAGATTCTTATGTCCTAAAATCTTTGCGACATATCTAGGTTAAAAGACGACAACGATCGTTATACTTAGACCACACTGTTTCTGGATTCTGATAAAGTTAAACACTTATAATGCTATATTGTATTTGCGGTTATTTAGTGTATTCTCTCTGACAATTTATACACTTTTTCATTCTTTGAAACCATTGAGAAAAGCAGTTGGCCCAGTCTTCTTTAAAGGTATCCTGTGTACCTGAAAGTTTTTCCCTAATTTTTGAAAACGAAAAGAAATCGCGGGGTGCAAGGTACAGAATGTAGGAGGGATGTGTCATCAGTAAGCTTTCTTTCAAGTTCGTAACAGGTTCGTTACAGTACACCCAGCTTTCGCCTCGTTTTACCATATCTGCTAATGATTGCCTTCCGTCGTATTTTTTTCGTTTTATCACACTACTTTCATTTAACTACCAAGTTATTTTTCAACAATCATTTACCGAAAGTAACGATAAACGTCTACTCTACATTGCTATATCAAAACTTTTAAATCGATTGTTTGAATTGTGGCTATAAAAATTGATAAAAGTAAAAGTTAAAAAAAAATCATTTCATTATTTTTACTGTGACTTCTAAAGTAGGGCGACAACGGCATTTTTAAAACACTATTTTATTGCATTGTACGTCAGTTTCTCTACAACTGTTGTTGCCCTATTTCAGAATTTATAATAAAAGAATGCATTTAATAAATTTTCACTTATCAATTTTTATTCACAATTCAATCAATGTATTAAATTATTTTGTCACAGTAATGTAGAGCAGAATTTTACCTTAGTGTGTTTGACACTAGTATGTAACTATTTGCACAGCCCTAACCTACTATTAAACCGGCCTACTCCACGTAGCATTATTCTATTCCATCATTTTAACTTTTTTTTAAATAAAATTTAGTATATTCTGTATGCACCACTAATTCCAAGACAATTCCCATACCCTCAATTATTAAACTTTTTCAAGATATCAAAAAATCTTTGCGGCCACAACTTATCCTTGTATGACAATAGGAATGGCAAGATGCTCTATGTGAGTGATGGAAGGTTGGACCCGTTACCAAACCCTGTGCAAGAAATTGAAGAGTATTGAACGTTATAATGCCATGGACAGAGTCTCGTTTTCGTGAGATTGCTTTGATGATAGTCTACCTTTGATAGACACAACACTATGAGAAAAATCAGTCTTCAATCAAATTATCTTCGGCTCATTTTTACTAATCTAGTGCCTCCCAAAATCCAGTCTGTCACGGAATGATAGATTGATAAAAGACTGAACAATTTTTTTTGTGGTTTTGGTGGACTCTAGGACATGAAATTAAAACGTCCAAAAAGGCTTTTCTCGACTGTCCTAGAGTCCATCTAAAACAAAAAAAACTTAATGAATGCCCGGCTGTCTGGATGTTACTATGCATGAATTCTCGAGTAAACTACGTCCGTTTTAAAAATGTCTTTCGCCAATCGATAGTTACGGCCAATGTTTAGAGCCCAGTTTGTTTTGGGGTTTGTTGTTTGGGGTACGACCTAATTATTTTATTAATATTTTTTATTTAGTTAATTAAATGACCGTCAGAAAGAACCACCTGGCCTCGGTATGTTGGTATGTTACGAATTAGTATTCGACTCGGCTGCTAGATGGCGTCAGTCATTTAAACTTTTTTAAAACGCAAAACGGAATAAACAGTGGAAATAGTAAAAATCAAAGTTGTCGGCTATGATGAAATGTGTAAAATGGAGTACATGTCTCCTGGGGTCAATCTATCTGTTTAGACCAAAGTTTGACAAGCCCTTGGGTATTCCCTCTGCTAAGTTTTTTATTATAAACTAAAATTATAATGTGCTTTCTTTGTCTCAGTTGTCAGTGCCCGCCGAAAAGTGACTGCATGCGCACCGAGGATGACCTGACGATAAGCGCGTACGTCTACCACTGTCTACCAAACAAACCGCCCACGACGACCACCACGACCACACCAGAGCCCATGCAGATGCTCTCGACGTAACGACGTCAGCCAACGCCCGAAAGGACCTATTAGTTCGAGAGGCCGTTGCAGATTATCCGAAATAAAAATCAAACCAAACGTTGCTGAACATAAGTAAAGGGCTCCCGAATTACAATATGTGAGGGCGCTCCATCTCACAAGACGCCGCCCATCACAAGCACTCGTTCCTATAATATTAGTTAGTAATATACATATAATGTTTTATCCCGACCTTATGTGTCAACACAGAATAATTAATAATACCGGAAAGGCTATTTATTATAAAAATATCAAAAAGATTCAAATGTCGCTGTGTGAGTAACTGCGAGAGCTACTGTCACAGGCACTAGGCAGGCGTATATGATCATCGCGAGTGGTCAAACCAGGATGACTCACCCCCAGCGAGAGGACAAGTATTTATCATTTTAATTTAAGTTTGCTTGTGGGAGAGCCCTAACAAGAAGTAGACTTTTGTACTATTAATTATTCTGTGGTATGGACTGACCGGCGGAGACCAAAATTAATGTACAATTAGGTATTTAGTTAATTTATTTTTTTGTAATTTTAGTTATTTAGCGATGTTTGTTTGTGAATAGTCGCATTATTTACGTCATGCGGTCCACCTAGTACCGATTTTATCAGAGACAGTGATAGTGCAGACTACATGAACTAAAATAATGCTGTACCTACCATTTACATGTATTTGCATTGTAGTTACCTTTAATATTCATTGGCGCCAGTTTACTTAATATTAATCTCGAATATGTCTTTCAGTATTGTTCCCACCAATGTACATACCTACATACAAACACACAAATCACTATACTCAAAAGTACCTTATCCTAAACCGAGAGAATAACCGAATCCATCAATGTGTAAATTAACCCATTTACCAATCCTATCAATATTATTATAGCTTTAATGATTCGACTTTTATATAGAAATAAATATAAATATAATTAATCGCCTACTTAAAAGTATAATTAGCGGAAAATATTTTTTTTAAAAATTGCTTACCTGTTTTAATCGAGAAGAGAAAACAAATCTTCATACCTTTCAGGGTTCCCTACTCTTAAAACCATTCAATGAAAAAACCATTACGATATTTTGATATCAACCACTATTTATTGAATTAAACAACCTTACAATGTATATGTCATGATGTTATACAACACTTTAAAAAATAATGTATATGTAATATAAAGCAAATTGCTAAAGCAATGTCTAAAAAGACTGTTTCATTTTCCATCTTTTTAGAAAACTATTGGCAAGCGATGCAGGTGATAACATTCGTTGTTTATTAGACGCTACGTGATTACTATTGGCACACAATAAATTTGGCGGTGTAAAAAAAACAAATACTTAAATATCGTCTTTGGCTTCATCATATTTGGCCTCTTTAATAAAATTCGAAAGAGACTCATCTTGACAAGAGTTAAACAATATCACAATTATTATATATTTTTCATAATTGAATAATAAGTGTTATGTATTCGTACATTATTATACTGTGCGATAATACTAAAACCGACTATAAAATCAACATTTTTTCATAATTTAAAATCTAGAGATTCTTAACAGATTAAGCAGTAACTTAAATATCGAATCTTTACTATTAAATATTTTAAATGTGGATTAGAATTCGATTTTTGTTGTGGTTGTAAAAATTGGCACCTATTTCAGCTTCCGTTTGGCGATTTTTGACAATAAAATGGCCATATTTCACAATATTCAATACATTTGTAATAACATTTTTACCTATTAATAATGTATATTTTTATTCATAAGATAAACGATTAAACGATTACAGATTCATTTTTTTATTTTATGTTTAACGTATCAAAGCCAAAGCATTCAAGATGTATCCAAAATATTCCAGGTGGGCCCGGCCTAATGCTTCAAATCGATATTTAAAATTTAATAACAATGTGTATCACAGTCTTATCAATAAAAAGACCAAATAAGGCTCTTTTCGACCTGTATAATATATACTCATATTAAGAACAAAATTGTATACTGTAAAAAATCTACATATTTACTACTATAAAAGTTAAAAAATGGGAGATTCTTTTCCAATTCTCTGATCACGAGGAATGATGAGTGTATCAAATAAAAATAAAACATAACTATGACAAACGGATCTTGTAGTGCAATAGAAATATGGTAAATCTGTTGAAAACGTAGAAAAAGTTTCAAGTGCCATTTTTCCTTTATAATCGATGAAGTATATAGGCACGTCATGTTGAATATATTATCTTTTTTTTCTAACAGATAGGTGAATTTTAAAGTTTCACAAAATGCACTTCGAAAATTTCCCTTTGAGTTAGGAATAGGAAATAGAAAAGGCTAAACTTCGCATTATAAAAGATACTTATGAAATATATGAAAGTATTAAGAAAGTGTATAAAAGAAAAATAACAATTGGAAATTTTTGGATGTCACAACTGTATTGCCACATCGACATTTTCTATATTTGTAATTGTGAAATATTGCCTGACCTGTAAGATCCCTTTCTGATATTACAATAATAAAACAACCGCTACAGTTTTCATAGTTACTGCTGAGTATCATAAGTATGCGAGGCAGTTACCAGAGCCAAGGCAGAGACTTGTTTGACTTTCTCTTTTGTCAGTCGCACGGCTCGTCTTCCACGCGGTGCACGGCGCGAACTAGCCGCTCGGGATGTGAGTGCGCCATCTGCGTGTAATCGCGGAACACTTCGTTGTACGTCTCGTCGCCCGAGACGCTCAGATCCGAGTCTTTCATCTCGTCGTTGAGCTTCGTCAATCGCAGCCTGCATTTTAAAATGAGAATGTTGGGTATAAGCTGCGTGTGTGTACATTTGATATGATAAAATACATATTTTGGCCACTGTTCCATAGCCATTTAGATACATACAAGTCATAACACTTTTGATGTCTGCATGCTACAAGAAACACCTTTGCGTTCTTGTCTCTCCCTTGTTATCTTTCTCTATCTTTCTTCTCTTCATCATCTTTATATTCTCCTTGGTCTAGCTAGGAGAATAAGGTTTATATTGACGAAAGGCTAGGTCTACTCAAAAAGCCTTGGCAAACCCCATTTTACATACTAAATAGAAGTAAATGTGATCACAAGATAAATATGTCAGGCAGATATTATGAAAATAAGCAAAAAGCCTACAAACATTAACATACATAATATATCCTATAGCATAAGCTAATCGGATCTCAGAGACACCTCATCATCTGAAATCAAATGAAAGACTATCTTTGAATACACTGAGGTATTAAAAGACTTATTTATCTAAAGTATTAGGCCAGACACCCAGTAGGGTGCCTGGCTCCGCATATGCAATGATAGAAACAAGAAAGCCGAATTATTAGTTCAAAAAAGTTTTGCAAGCAATGATAGGCCCAGCATTATTCTGTGGAGTATCAAAAGCCATGGCAACCCAAAAATTAAAATAACAAGGAAAGAAAGAATAGACTTGTCAATAATGGCAGACTATGCCAGGATAAAAATTTTGCAAAAGAGCTAGTAATAAAAAAGCACTCGCATCAGAAAACTTCCTAGCTATTAAAAGTAAGCAGGAACCAGCTCCACATAAATGACTACTCCCGTTGAATATGCGTCTACGTCAAACACTGATCTCTGCAGATTTTGCCTTGAAGAAGTATATGGAGATATGTCTCCACTTTGTGTCGATTTGGACCGCTAGTACGATCAATGAACTAACATTCAGGAAGAGAAGTTCATAACTCAAGTGACATCGAAGAAATCACTCCCATAGAAAGGACAGAACTGGGTAACGAATTGTAAGCAAACACAGTCACAAAAGATCTGTGAAAGACGCAATGCACTTGTTTTAAAAGCCAAGACCCTAATCTAATATAATGTTGGTTGTAGCGCGGGATTCCAGTTCCGCCCGATGTTCCGTCCCCAGATCTGCTGCACAGCGGTTTCACCGGGTT
>JAOPUG010000384.1:13597912-13611589 GCA_027564375.1 Micropterix facetella | reverse complement strand
CCCACCCCCCCCACCACCCCCCCACACACCACAAACCAACCCAAAAAACCCCCCCGGCGTCCCCCCCTCATTTACGGATAGCCCCAAAGGAACAATTGTCACTTGTCGAAATATGTTTTTTTAAATTGCTCATGTTTCCATATTACACAAGGTTACTGCAAAAAAAGATAATTTTATAAGTATCCCAAACTTTTTCAATCACAGTTAGAACACTTCTCCGCAGAAAGGTTGAACTCATTTGGATGAATTGAGTGGAAAATTAAGTAGTGCCCCGTTTGCCATTAGAAGAATTAAAATGTTGTGCGGCTTTGAAGCCACAAAGGCTGCCTATTTCCTTACTGCCTATTACTTTGCCTCTTTCCATTCCATAATATATGGGGAATGGCAGTAAATTTTCGGTAAGAATATTTCGACTATAGAAAAGAGCAATTCGCTATTGGTTAACAATATCATCGCTAACATCATGTAAATTATTGTAGACCAAATTTTATGCCGCATAGTGGCAAACAGGCTCTGCTCACTCCCCTCGCACCTTATCCCTGCCATGCCTTGCCACCCGAGAGTGCGCTTACTCTTCACTCTGTATACTGTGTTTATAAGCAGATGGCTCTGGGATGGACCAAAAGGTATAATTTCGCGAGATGGTCCTAAGTATAAACCACTGTGATTACATGCCGTGGCTTACTAAGCGGAAACAATAATTAGAATCATAATGGCAGTAGGTGAGGTTTGCAAAATACAGATACAAGGTAAGGGAATTGACAAATTGTGTGTTCGGTATGGTCGGATATTTTTTTCAAGGAGTGATTCTGTACATTAACTGGACAAGAAAATTTATATTCTTCTTTTTTTGGATATTTTTTAAATTTTGTTTTTCACCTTAGTAGATTTTTGTTAAGAGGAGATAATTACACGAAAACTGAGTTATTAGCTAGTTTTTTTATTTGGGCCTTTGTTACTGAGAAAAAAAAATCTTGGAAGATTTTCAAGTTAAACTAGAAATACTTTAAAAATGCTAAAAAAAGAAATACATTACTTTTTTTGTTCAGTTTGATGTGTATACAAAATTACTCCTTGGATTTTTTTTCAAGCATCAAACACCAGGAGGAACATATACTCAAGTGCCTCTAACACTAAACGATCGAAAGCTATCCTCAAAACTGACCAACGAATGCTACACATTAGTAGAACGCATTTCACAAATGAACAGAGTTAGCCTGATATGGGTAGGAGGAATAATTGAATTCAGGGGAATGAGGAAGAAGACACTTTGGCGAGAAATGGCTCGGAAGGAACCACAATCGGACCTTAACCTGTACTGCCACTGGGGTACACGAGAATGGCTCTGCATGGCTGAAGATCGATGGAGAAAGGCAAGATGAAGGTAGGCAAAGAGAGCTATTACGAGATCTAACCTCTAACTGATGGGGTATTGCTCGGGCTTCTAGGACCGAGTTACAGGTGAGTACATAGGTGACTATATATATATTTTGAGATGCTCTGGATTTAAAAAGGGAAAGCATCTATATCCTAATTTATAAATAGCAAATTTATTTAAATATCGAACGTGAAAAGCCATTTACAACAAAAATTAAGAAACAATACAGTTTTTGGTATTAATTCTGTATCACTTCCCGCATTTTCTTCTGCTACGATGGAGCTCGACAGACACCTAGCCTACACATTGTGGGCACCGTGGATGGGGCAACTTGTCAGGGTTGCGGAATAAAGGAGATGGAGAAGCATGTTGTTTGCGGAGGGCCCGGCAATATTTACAATGGAAGAGGGGATCACGGGGAACTACTCGGCAGTTAATCCAATCCCAATTTCGGTCATCAATACCTTTATGAAAGTTACGGCCAGTGGTCAGCGACCAAATCTTACAGAAGGGCTACTTCATGACATTACTGGTGCTTTAAACCCTTCCTAATGGTGCTTTAAACGCTGTGGGAGATTTGAGGGGAGGGGGGGGGCTCCTCATTTAGCGCGGCATAAAAAATACATGTGCAATACTGAAAGACTGGAATCGGCCACTTGTTTTATAGATATTAAAAAAGTCATTCTTATTTTTGAAAATGGAATTCTTTGGCTATAAGAATACATAATTATTTTTTACATAGGTCATTTGTTTTTTCTTTGTGGCGCCATGTTTACTTAAGGATTTAAGTGGTTTTTTTTTATATTTTCGATGTATGATTTTTTACCATTTTTGCTGTGGTTTGTCTAAAAGAAAATTGCCAAAGACTCGAACATTGCGGGAGGTGATTGGTCGGTGCCCTCTTCGTCGATGCAGGGAAAATTTTCATCGAAATAGGTCACTTTCGGTGTGAAAATGGTCTATTTTATTGAGTTTGGGTGGTTATGACCGCTGAGCATCAGCGGCTTAGGGGGTTTCCGGATATCCCGTCGTAATATCAGAGCTCAAAGACTAATCATTTTTGACAATTTTACTAATGGACAATCAAAAAATGGTAGAAAAAATACCAAGAAATATTATTTTGAGTAATTTATTACCTTTTTATATATAGTCAGACAGCCGACAAAACAAAAAAGCTACCTAAACTGTACCACTCAGTTGATGCGTATCAATGTACCGATGAGTTGTGGTTAGATGAAAAATCTGATTATTTTTAGTTATGAAAAATGTTGGAATAATTTATAAATAAAAGATATTTTAGAGATTGGCAGGAAGGGAAATGGATCGGTCAACGAGGCCGTTTAAGCCAAAATTAGGATGAAGAGTTAAAATAGTGTTCAATAATATTTTACTGGTTCTTGGGATGTAACAATTATCGATTTACCGATTACGATTTTTTCAACAAACAATTGCCGATTACGATTCCGATCTGATTATTATCCCAGTTCTGATATGATTCAGTAGTCAAAACTGCATAAAACTGCAAAATATGACTATTGCATAGTGTAAATAGCTTCCATGTCGTATTATTCATACCCGCATGAGAAATATATTCGTAATTATATGTGTGTGATTTATTACCACACATTTTTGAAATGAAACTTTTTTATTTATTAAAGTTGTATTAGGTACTTGCTTAAGATTTGACGTGTGATTAAACAGGAAGAAGATCTGTTTCTTCAAAGCACTGGATAAGTTCAGCTGTTGAAAATAGACTCTTAGATTCTACTGAACTTAATTAGGACAGATTTGTTATTTCTTTTTGGCCCGCCCGTACTACTACGTAGGACGGGCATATACAGGTGGCCATTTGAATTCTGCAATAGTCATTATAACTTGCTCAGTATTTCACGCAGCTTCAAACTGCTTTAATGTGCTATCTCACGCTAAAATACGGTTAGATCTGGTAACGTGCAGTCGTTTATATTGTCATTAACGTAGCGGGGAAAACAATTTGACAAATTATTTCAATTCAGAAAATTATGCAGTTCTTTTCTACCATTTATGCTATCAATAACTACGACAGGATTTTTTTTGCAGTTACTTTACAACAAGTTACCTATAATTTTAGTGTTTTATGTACCTAAAATAGCATAGAGCTTGTTTTGTGTGTAAGGAAACTTTATTTTATACCCAAATTGTTGATTCAAAAAATTGTTTCGGAATGAGTGCAAAAAGGGAGAGTTTACAAATCCAAATCCAAACTGGCTTTATTAGGAAGAACCAATGCTAAGATCAGTCGAATTTACATGTATCCTGGAATACGGTCAAGTTATGGCGTTCCAGAGCAATGCATGATGTTAAAGACATACGGCGATCGGGTCATCTGACGAAGCTCTCATCGACAACGCAAAAAATTAGAAGGATGGTTGAAAACAAACATGGGTTCAAAACGAGGACCGTAGCCAAAAAATTAAATTTTTCGCCACATTATCTCGAGCGGAATAAAAAATGGCCTGATCATATGTTCAAAAATTTGTAAAATCAACTGCATCGTGTGAACATGCATACATCAGACTCGTAAATTCTTTTCTTACCGAAAAAAATATTCGAGGCCGTCTCCAGTTTTGTAGAAAATTGAAAAACTGGTTTTTGCGACGATACTTCAAGAGAAAGTAGTCTAAGATGACACATTTTATTTACTGAAGAGTTGCCCATCACACTTCATCTACCACCTAATAAGCAAAACACTCGAATAAAAACTAGTGATCCGACAACCATATTACCCATCCAGAAACCGAAATTCGATTTCCAAATAATAGTTGCCTGTGAGATAAGTTCATACCGCAAATCGTAACTTCACATCGTAGACGAGAAAGCAACGGTGAAAGGACAATACTACCGTGAGCGAATATTGCCAGTATATGCACACTGTTTGTTCAGTATATGCAAAGTTTCCCATTCGAAAAAAAATATTTTAATGCAGAATAGAGCAAAATGTCACACATCAAAAGTCGGTATTGCTCAAATTAAACAACAGTTTCCTAGCGTTTGGGAAAATTGGCCAGGGAACCTGCAGACCTTAATCCAATCGAGAATATCTGTGCTCGATTATAGTTAATATCATGAGGCGACCTATATTACGCAACAGGAACCAATTGATTAAGCGAGTGACAGAGGAATAGAACTGGATTATATCCACTGACACTCAGCTTTTATGTGAAAGTTTTGGTCGCCGGTTAAGGGAGTGTATCTCTAACAATGGACAACACACAAAATATTAATAATATACAATTTGAATAATGACTATGCAATCAATTAATGAAACCCATCTGTCTATATTATTTTTCTTTTTTGAGTTATAATCAATAATTACATTGCAGAAATTAAGTGGCTACCCTGTGAGTTTGATGCATTCTGTGCTTTTGTATGTCCATTCGAGGACTTCTCATGGTTCGATCTTAACCAAATTTGGTATGCAGCCTCCCTGGGTGACCCCAAGCAGGTGGCAGCAAATTTGATCCGAATTGTGCAGGTGCATCCTGGTTCACCAGTAGGTAGAGCAAGCATAGCGTATATGGGTATTTTTAAAATTGCTACTTTTTCTGTTATTGTATTCATACTTACTCAGCGACTTTAAAGGCGAGCGTAAAGTTGTGCCTGCGTTTCTCGGCTGTGAGCTTGGCATAGTCGAATGCGTCAGGGAGGAAATGGTGGATGAGGGCGCAGAATGCCAATCCGTCCGACCAACTCGTTGAGAAATTGTCCAATTTTACATTCTGAAAAAATTAAAACACATTTGCGTCCTCATACAGGTGTTCATAGCCGTTCCTCTTCGCAGACCCAGCTGCCGTAGACGATCGTAATAAAATTTAATTACACTCAGTTAGCGAGCATGCATTTGCGATTTGGGACACGTCGCTCGTGTCTATGGTACATACAAATGTTAACGATCACGATAGAAAATCCAAAAGTGAAGAGACTTGTTAATGGAGAGGTAACATAAAAACAACACATGACAAACATAAACAAATATAAATAACAAATAAAAGGTATCCCCTGAATCTTAATTATAATACACTGTACATTGTGTGGGTAGGTACATATTTAAAAATAACATGCTTTGGACTTGGTTAGTTTCTTTTTGTGTGATTTTCATGCAAACGTGGGGCTTATCAGTGCGAGTATTTTTGTTATCAGTTTTCAACATACAGTTAAAACACCCTATTATGATGAAAAAATTATTTTGGGCTGCTTAATCTTTTTATACAATCTGTCCTATCGCCGAATTGAAAAATCATTAATACTTAAGTTAATTTCATTGATGAAAACCCCCCTTTAGGGGATCAAGTCCTTCTTGATTTTGTTTTATGGCATTCAGAAAATTTTATCTGAATAAAATCACCGTTTAACAATTTTTAACCCATATCTTTCACAGTAAAGGATTATATATTTTTTAAAATATATATTTTCAAAGCGAAGAGACCTTTAATAAAAAATGCATTATTGTTTGTTTCTCAGAGAAAAACAAATCTTCAAAGCCCAATTTTTAATGATCAAAACGCAGTGTTCACGTTTCAGGATGTTTCAGCTGTATATTGATGATGTAGAGACGCTCGTCATTTTGATTTCTTTTATTCAGAATTTAGAAGTGGGTTTTTGCGACTATCATTATTTTTGCCGAGAACTTCCGATGCAATTGACAAAAAATGTGGGGACGTAGGATCCCCAGGATAGAAGGTGATAAAGATTCCCGTGTGAGTACCTCGTATTCCTTGGTTTTGTCCCGACACCATTGCAGCAGTCGTTCTTTAATGGTGGCTGCGCTCGCCTGCAGCTGCGGATCAGTAAACCTAAATAGCGGCTGCGTGCCGGACGGCGTCAACGGTGTTTTCGGTGTGCTGTGCCCAAATTATAAACCACTTTTGGTTTCGGTCCCACTTTTAAAATGAAATTGATGAGCCGACCGTAGCGTTCGATAGAGACTTTTTTCATTAAATAAGTACAAATGGAGCTGCCATGTAATTCACGGACCGGAGTCAGGCCCATCATGTTATTATTCAAAACACTTCTAGCAGGTGAGCGGTGGATGACGACCGGCTGTGATAGGTTAAGACCAACTGTCTTGCGACAACCTCCTTCGAAGCCATACAATTTGAGAAGCGAGAATTGCGATTTTAGATATTTTTTTCTAAGAATGAGTTGGTTGTTTTCCTAGAGAGATCAAAATCTTGAGGTGATCGAATCAAAGAGGTGAAATACGAGCGCCTACTTCCAACAGTGAAGCGTTTTCGGGTGACGACATTTGTAAAATCATAGTATTTATGTTTGTACTTGTCTTGGGGGAACAGTTAATTCTACAAAAAGGGCCAAGATAGGGAGTAAGGGTTATATCTGGACGAAGGACTGTGATTCGAGAGGTTCAGGCAAATGATACTTTCAGGCAAATTTACCCCCAGAATCTAGTCTGAAGTTTTCTCGAATATGGATAAAGGTTTTGTAGTGATTTTTTGTGACTTAGAGGTGTTACAATATGGCGTATATATTCTAAATTTAGACTATATACTGCTTTTTTCTCCACTTGGCTCATACTCGAGCCGTGGGTGGGTGCGACAAATAGGGTTTCAATCTGCGCTCCGGCCGAATGAAGAGACCCAGTCGTAGCTGGTAAGAATGATTCTTGCTTGTATGCGTAGATCCGGGTTCTATAAAGCAACTTGTGCTCGTAACACCAAAAGTTCTCAGTTTGGATTTTGATAAGGAAATTAAGGTAGAAAATTGGTGAAATTTCTAAAAACTTAGATAATGAACTTCAAATACGAGACGCTGATGAAACAAATAAGAAGAGAAAAGGACCATATCAGGGAGAGGAAGTCTGCGTAATCCTGACAGCGGAACGCGAGAGATGAATTCGAGAGCACGAGCACTAAATTTTTCTAATACTACTTTTCCAATTGTTTTTAAGAAGCAAGTCTTCTTAAAGAAGGCTACGGCCGACTCATTCAAACGATTTATTTTGGATTTTCTATCGTGACTTATTCCTAAGTGTGATGTCGAAAGAACTATGGCGGTGTGTAAACACTCAAAAAAAAAACTGTGATAATTAAGGTATTATTTACGAATTTACTGTTAAAAAAAAGCAATATTACAGCTCTGTCTTCTAAAATGAAAATGATCGCTCTAATTTCAATTATTTTCTCAAATTGGTGGGGGTGAAATATGAAACGGTGTGCTTACCTAGGGCTTGCGGGGGCGGAGTTTTGCTTTTCAAGTTGCTTGAATTTGGCGAAAGGTGAGACAGGCTTTGCGGCCTGACGCTTCGTACTTTCGCTAACTGGAAATATGCAAAAATAACAATGTTAATAATACCTATAATAACTTGATGATGTCAAACAAAAAAATTATACCTTTCGTTTCCTTCGTAGATGTGACATTGGTAGTCTTTTCAGTTGTGACCGTTTTGGTTGTCGACCCTTCTACCTTGGTAGATTTTTCAGTTTCTAAAAATAAAAAAAAATAAATGCTTTAACTCTCATTGTTCAATTTAAAAACGACAAATCGAATGCAAAAGCGACAAACGGTTCATAGACATTTATAAAAAAAATGGCGGGTTTCAAAAACATGCAGAACACGGGCGAAGGAGGGCGGGGTGAATATTATGTTCCATGCGGTCAGCGACGGGTTTCTCATAGTTGTGTTAGGGCTACGGTAAACCTGGCTATCTACCGGATTTAGGGAAAATCTGCAATGTAGTTGCTTTTACCATTTCGTTTTGTACAGTCCTCGTATACTCAAATTTACAAATTAGATTGAGTTGGGTATGTTTTGTCTATGGGAATGTGTGTGCAAATTTTTTCTAGGTGGTGTCAGCAGCGACTGTTCCTCAAAGGTGTGAATTATTAAGAAAGGCTACGTTGCCAGATGGCTGGTATAATTACCAGTCATAAATACTGTTAAAAAAAATAAAAAATGGCAATTTCCAGGAAATCATTTCTTACAAAAAATTATATTACCTAGATACTTTATCTTGTCGGGATTTTTTTTGTATTTAATAGCATTGTGGCTGAAAATGTGCCAGCCATTTGGCAACGCTGCCCGTCTGATAAATCACCACATTTTATTTCCTCTCCCTCTAGCACACATAATAATCTACCTATGTTCTCCCTCACTCCTCGCAGCGAGCTTTATACGGATGCTCGATTGGGTGATGCATCGTTCACTTCACATCTTTCAGGAAAAGTCACCCTCTATCGGGAGAAAATGGCAGTGAACATCCCCATGGAGATGTGTCATGCGGAATGAACAGAAGTATAACCTCCTAGGTATAAGAGAGGGACAAGGAGACATCACTCAAGGTTGAGAAACTTTCATGAGTCTAGTTACTAGCGTTTCATCAATGAGTACATGAAGGTAATTGTTCTTCACACAAAAGCAAATAAAATGCTGTTACTGTAATGCCATAGAAAATTCAAAAATTTTGAAACAGAATAATTCTTGTGGTTCATCTAATGACCACCATATTGAGTGAACAGTTGTATACTTATAGATACTAATGAATAGAATATCTTTATCGAATTATGTGTCACTCTGATTTTGATGGGAAAAGTACAGAAAAGAAAACGTTTGAAACCGAAATAAAACAAAATATGTTTTTTTTTAGATGTTAAGAGATGTTGCTGTACAGGCGATTATTTACATAAAAAAACTGAGTTGAAAATAATGTATAAGTACCTTTTTTTGATTTAGGCTTTGGTTACTGAGGAAAAATATTTTTAGGTCAACTAATGATATTAAATATTATTTTCCCAGTAACAATGGCCTAAATAAAAAAAAGTTGATGATTTTCAACTCAGTTTTACATGTAAAATAATCTGCTGTAACGAAAAATCTCATAACTTCTAAGAAATTTTTAATTATTTTTTGTTAATGTGTGATGCACAGAATCACCTCATGGAAAGACGGATGAATCTATACATACCCATCTACTTAACTATGGTATTTTTCACATTGCTCTATCCATTTCTACCTACTCCGTGATGTAGGATATTTGTAGTAAATTGATGTAGGTACTAACGGGTTATTTTAGCATAATGAGACCTGCACCGTCCTATATCTATAATATAATTTAAAAAATGTAATTTATTATTTAAATTTGTCCCCATTGTATATTTCAGAGCTTACAGGCAATTGTCAAGAATTATTGTGATATTTTTTATAGCATTCAGCAAAAAGGTAAAAGCCTTTTTCTTTGATTAGATCCCAAGATCTAATTATGTATATCCTGGATGAAGGTTTTTTTTTGTATTCCGGTGGATAGCTAGGTTAAGCGGTTCAAGCTTTGCATAGACACACACACACACGCGATGATGTTGGCTAACTCACTGAGCCCGACGAGTCGCTCCGCAGTAATCCGTCCGTCCGTCACGTCGCCACTCCGCCGACCTCCGCCCCATTCGCCTCTTATACTACTCGCAAAAAGGTTTGGATAATCACACGTGTAAACCTAACGCTAACATTCTAATAAACTAGTAAATGGATGGCACATTGGAATGGCTTAAAATTTCAGTCGCACGGGGGGCGCGTCTCAAGGGAGAATCTCGTTGATCAAGTCGTCGAAGGCGTCGTCGACGTTGCTCTCGTCGAGGAGAGCGACGGCGGCGCCTGCGTCGATGTGCGGCATCGTCTGGCTCCGTCCCAGCGCGAACGACCTGGACGACTGCCTCACTTTCGTTTTGCCCATCTTCATTTCGGCTATCGCCTGCTGGCTGTTCGACTTGGACAGCGGCTGCGGCGATGCGCTCCCCGAGAAATAAGCCTCGACGGTTTTCCTCTTCTCGACGACTTTATCCTTGGCGATGCCGCCTTCGAATTGCTTCGGGATCGACAGCAAATGCAGCGATTTCGCTCGCGCGACGGTCGTTCTATTCGACGGGGATCCGTGCGACGACGGCCGTTTCGTCACCGGCTGCGTCAATTGATGCCACGATTCCGATTTGCTCAAAGCCGTCGGTGACGGCGTAGATATTGGACTTGCGACCGGGGAACTCTTAACCGGCTGGATCCGCAGCTTTGAATGCAGCACTTCCTCGTGCGAATCGACCGAACTCGGCGACACGGACGGTGACTTCGGAAACACATTATTCCTCACTCTAAAATCGCACTTCGGAGAAATCACCCCTTCGTAATGTATGGCAGGAATATTCGTATTAATCTTCAATATCCCGTTTCGCACGTTATCGTTTTTTTTCTTTTCGATCTGCCGTAACACCTCACTCTTTGGACTCGAATAAAGCGAGAGAACCCCCTTGAGACTCTTCGCCGCATCGTCTCGCTGATCATCGACATTTCTGTTAACTACATTCGATTTTATAACTGCCTGCTGTGACACAGGACCTCTCATGACCCGCGTCACCGCTTGATACTCGACCGGAATAGAGTAATCGTAATTATTAAATTTCGAATAGGGATCGTAATTTGGCGGACTTTGCGCTACTTTGTGAAACCCGTTGCGGTGTGCTTCTTTCACTGGACTCGAATAAATCGGTTGTCTACATTTTCCCGGCTGTTTAGTTTCGTTCAAAACAACGTCGGGCAGTTTTTCAACATCGTGCGATTTGATCTTTTCTATGTCGGGCGTCGGTTGCAGCGGAACGAACGTCGACACTTGAGGCGGCGTGTAATCCGTTACCGTATACGTATAATTTTGCGGCGACATCGGCTCCTGATTGGAAAAGCGGCGCTGTTGAAAGCCGTTGGCCACCGACGGTTTCTTCCTATGCTTCTCTAATATTTGTTTCTCATAGAATTCTATCTGTAATTTCTGCGCGTCGATTCTCGAATCGGTTTCGACCGGTTCAAATTTCTGTTTCAATGACTCCATTTTGCGGACTAGCTGCGGCGCGGAGAGGTCTTTCGGGGCCGCGGCGGTGACGTCCCTTCGGTATATTGGATTTTGGGGCGGTTCTTGAGAGGCGAGCGGCAGAAATGCACTTTCTTTATAAGGAGGTATTTTTTTCTCGCGTTCCTGTCGCTGCGACCATGGCAAATTCACCGGAGACCGCGGTATTATATGGTGGTTCGGGGCGGTATACTGGGGGTAATATGAAGGTTGTTCTAATGGTTTAGGAGAAGAGAGGGAGGGTGGACTCCAGATGTGTGGTGTCGCTCCGCTAGCGTGCGTTGGAGACATGACAGTTTTTTTCGAAATCGGCGGTTTAAATGCTGACATAGGAGCGTGCGAAAACTGATTCACCGGAATAGGTTTCGTTATGTACTTTTTGGGCTCTGAGTCGTAAATGATTGGCGATTGTGGTGGGGGCGGAGCGATTTTGAGAGATGCTGTCAAGACGTCTCCGTTCGTTTGCGCCGTCCACGGCAATTTACCAAATTTCGTTTTATTCGGTTTTCGATCAAAAAAGCCATTGTTTAGCGGTCTATTCGAGACGGTGTTATCGTTCGCTTTCCAGAAGTTCCTCGCCGAGGAGGCGCTCGACGACCGACTGTGATCGTTCGAGTGATTCTCAAATGTGTTTTTAATATTTCCGAAGCAATTGTTCCAGTTGCTCTGCGCGTTAGTAACATTGTTTGCGCACCATTGCTGATTATTATTGTTATCATTGTGTTTATTGATGAACGCTAAGAATTTGTGATCATTTTCTGTTTTCGGTTGGAAGACTGGCACTTTTGGTTTGACGACGAATCCGTTCATTCTGCGCTCGTCGTCTGAAGCATCGCTATCGACGCGGAAAAAATTATTAGATTTTGGGATATCAATCGTATTAGCGCGCTTCATTTTAGTTCTTTTATTATTGAACCGTCCGGACGATTTATGCGTCTGTTGTTCGTTATCGCTGTTAGCGGCGTCGTTCGGATATACGTTGGAACTCTTCGGAATCGCCGCAAATTCGTTGTATAGTTTACTGTTTAGTTTGGTCGCCATATGATTCTTGATAATGAGGTCTTCGGAATCGCTCGAATCGTGGCCGTTTTGAACGATCTCCTCCGTCGATTTTCTTTGAGCCGCTTTCAGTATCGACGTGTGAATTTTATCGACCGGCAAAATGGAGTTTCTAGTTTGGAGCGGAGACGATTCGACGTTAGCGGACTGCTTGATCGGCGCCTGCTTTCGACGGATCGGAGCGGGGGTATGAAAAATGATCGGTTCGCAATCGTCCGGTTTCGGAGCTTTTAATATCGAATTGAGATTCACCACCGGCACCGTTTCTTCGTCGTTGATAGTGGCCCCGCACGATATCTGTTTCTGTAATACGTGCGGTTTGGCTTTTTTATCGTCGAGACTCCGGACGTCGTCGTCTTCCATCAGGCGTCGCGCGTCGGCCAGCTCTTCCCGGCTGACGCCGACCGTGTGCCTCGCCTGTCGGTTCTTCCTGCGCGCGTACCGCCCTCCTCCCGCCTTCTTGGGGTTCTCGCAGCCGTCGAGTCGGTCGCCGGGCGCGACGGCCGCCGCCCCCGGCACGATCAGGCCGGCCTGCAGCCGAGCGGCGAGCGCGAGAAGCGCTCTTCGCCTGGGCGCCGACGCGTCGTTCGCGGGCCCCTTCAGCGCCGACTGCAGACGGCTCAGCGCAGCCCGCACCTCCTCCAGGAGTTCGCAGTCGAGGCTGGCGGTGAGTTTGCGCAGCTCTTCCTCTTCGCGCTTGCGATCGACGCGATCGCCGTCATCGCGGGGGCCGTCGAGGAGGCCTCTCAGTAGCGGAAGGAGAAGAGACTCACCTTGGCTGGACTGCTTGACGACGGTCGCCGTCGGGCTCGTCGGCGTCGTCGGTTCGCCTCGTACTGCGTCAGCTACTATTTGGGCGCAAGCTGGAATAGAAAATACGCAATAAATTAATTTAAATAAATATGCATCTCGTTGTTTTTCTATCAAGTTATAAGGCAGTGCCTCCGACGCCGGCGTCTGTACCTGATACGTCAAATTTTCTAATTGCGGGAAATCAATAGTTCCTTTTTATATGTAGATAGGTAAACATCTCAGAACAAAATGATAAAATACTAAGAAATGGCAGCAGAAATATTGTGGACGTACTACACACACCGGCTCTGATTGAGACTGAAATGTTCATTCTAAGAGTACTTATTACTCTAAGTGTTCAGCATTTGCGAAGAATCGATCGACGTGGCACATTCACGTGGCTACTGACCACTTGATTTGGCCCTATTAAGGCCATTTTGATGTATCAATTGATCGTAATAAGTACCTATTTCATCACTTGCATTGAATATCACAACACAATTACGTAGGTATATTACACACACATCAATGGTGTTTGAACTCTGCTAAATATATATATACTCTGCTATAT
>JAOPUG010000384.1:13509313-13522349 GCA_027564375.1 Micropterix facetella | reverse complement strand
CGATTATAGAATTTTCATTTAGTTAAATGATATGTATTTATAAGGCTACTAAATATTTCACTATATTTTAAAAAAATATTTTTTACATTAAATGGCAAGTCTTCCTGTACGGGCATTTTGTCTAGTTAGGTGGTCTTTGAGATTGTTTTGTGGGTTAACTTTTTGGTTTCAATTTATTTCGATTTGATTTGGCAACGTCCGTAGCCGCGTTGAAACACTGGTTACCATGAGATAATCAACGTTAAGCAGCGTCGGTCGAGGACAGTACATGGATGGGTGACCGCCTTTGTACCGCCACGTGATATTATAAAAGCCGGCTGCCTATAAAATAATTGTCGTTCGACATAGTGTTATTTAATCAATGGTTGGACGTTACCGCAAGGAGTATAAATAAAAAAAAATAAAAAAAAAGTTTGAAGAATTACACAATTTCATAAAACTCGCTTCACTCTCGTCGAACACTAATAGCTAACAGATGCGAGTGGGCGCATATTTGCAGAAACACACTCGCCTGACGCTGACGACGCATCACTCCATTCCCTCCACTCTTCAAACACGTTGATCCAACTTGATCGGCTCAGCGAGCATCATGCGTGGTTATGATATGTAACGTGAGTGTGATCCATATAAAAAAATTAGCCTTTATCCATATAAAATTTTTATCTAATAAAAATGTGATCCATATAAACATTTCTACCCTTTATCGATTACAATTAAGATTCATATAAAAAATTTCAGCCTTTAGCCATATAAAATTTATTACAAATAATGCAGCCAGATCTTCGTCATGTCGCTTACGTTAAGCTAATATATTTGTATTTATATAGGTACCTACCTACATTGTTTGCATAGATGAATGATTTTTGACTTCATAACTGATGATAGTCTCAATTTTATCCTTTTATAATTTCTTAGTTTATAATAATAATTTAGCTTTAGTGACCTACATAACTATTTACAAAATTACCGATACCATAATATTTATATACCCGTTTACTATTATAGCGTAATAATATATAAACACATAAATATATATAAAAAACTTAGGGCTAGCCTTACAATAAATAAGTGTATTGCCTAGTTAGACGACCCTGAGGAGAAAGCTAGCAGTGTGGTATCTAGTCTTATGCATACTAACATTAAATATATCCTAGCTTATTAAGAATCTTTATGTACTTTACATATAACTAAATAAATAAATAAATGTGCTATATGAGCTGTGTATTTCAGCTATATCTAAAAGTAACATGAATTGCTTAGTCCTTCATTAAGAACCAAGCTAGGGCATAACCAATGAATCATTGACTCACCTGCATTTTTGATAAACTTTTCAGTCAGAGATTTTACTGACCCTTGACGTACGACTTTTCTATCGTGGTCCATTAAAGTATCGGATCCTTGGAGTATGGCCGCTCTTTCCTTCAAAAGACAAGAGAATCTTCGATTAATGGAAATAAAAGTGACTTTCTAATGGAGTAGTAAGATACTGTCAGCCGTAAAAATGGTGGCACCTGTCGCTTGTCGAGCGGATGATGCTTCTCCAAGTATTGTTACTAAGTAGAGACATAATTTGTTCATATACTTTTAAATCTGTAAAAAAATTCACATACCACGGCTCAGAAATTCATATACCATAAATTACCAGCGACAACAACACTAGTGATGAGGTGAAAGTAAGTTTAATGGCTGCAAATAGGTTTGACTTTTGACCCCCGTTTGCTATCCCGGAATATGAAGGCAAACCTCTATAATAGGTACACTCATCAGACTAGTCTTAACTTATGCTTGAGAAACATGAAGCGGATGAAAATGCACTAGATGTGTTTGAACTCAGGATCTTCGGTATTGTGCAGGAGGATGTCTTGTGGAGAAGACGAACAACCAAAGATCTGTATAACTTTTCTTCAATTTGTAGGTTAAAATTACTTCAAAGTCGAAAAGAGACAGAGAATTGGGGCAATTTCTACCAAAACCTTATCTATTTTCGACTTGTAGGTTAAAATTACTTATGTACAAATCGAAAATAAGTAGAAAATTGAGGTACTTTCTACCAAAAAAATATCTATTTTCGACTTGCGGGTTAAAATTACAAATGTACAAATCGAAAATAGGTAGAGAATTGGAGTGATTTTTACTAAATAATCACCAATTTTCGACTTAGAAGTTAAAATTAACGACAAGTCGAAAATAAGCAGAGAATTTCGGTAATTTTTATCAGTCTATTTTTGGCATTGGTAGAATAACTTGTAGGTCTAGAGTAATTAATATTTTAAGTAATTTTGACCAAATATCGACTTGTAAGTAGAATCTTATAGGTCGATATTTTTGGTAAAATTGACTCACAAATTTTAATTTTATACTGCTGTTTATGATTAAGTCATGAAAGGTACATACTAAAAATCAAAATTTTATTTTTAATATTGTTCTTTATATATAAAAATATTTCATAAAAACGTAAAGGGATTATTTGAAATTGTTTTTTTTTGTCGTTCAATTGTGGCTTAGTCCCATGCCCGTTTTGAAGCCCGTTCTATTATGTTCAACATATGGCGCTCCCAATGCCATAAAATATTTACTAGGTATAGCATGTGTTGCTTTTACGTCCAACAGATGATGATGTAAAAATCTTATTTTAACTGCCACAGGTGTGACATCTATATAAAAACACGCGCGTATTCGAATGCAACGTTGTTTCAAAATTTCAAAGCAATCGGTGAAGAACTTTCGGATATTTAAGATTTTGTCCAAACAAACATTTACATTTTTATTTATATAGATAATATTTATTATTTCTAAGACACATTAATATTTTTGGAAGTAAAACTATTTAGCTATTTTTGGAAGTAAAACTATAAAATATTTAATTAACTTTAATTTATTTCTATCAAAATAAAATCCACTTCAATAAATATCGATGCTGTGATAATCCTATTCTCCATTCTTAATGTTACAATGAAAATATATAATAATGAAACAAAGGAGCGTGGACTAATTTTCTACTGACAGGTCGAATAATTGGTCGCTTCGACGTCAAAGCTAAGTTGAGATTGTATGCTAGTTGGTAGAAATTACTTACATGGGAGTAAACAACTGGAAAACGAAAGGTTAGGATAGGCCGGAGTGTAAGAAGATTGTTGACGAAGCCAAGACTCGCAATGAATTTATTTTAATTCAATTTAATATATTGTGACTATCGAAAATTATTTTATTTGCTACATTATATAAAATTTAACCAATGGCGAAACATTAACTTTGTAGCCATTTCTGTTAAGCGCCGCCCAACTGGGATATACTTGTTCCAGGGCTAGAGATCCCATAAGATTTTAAATTTATGCAATAAATATATTTAAAAAATAGTACAATATCAAATAAATGAACCCAGAAGGAATCAATAAATTACTTTAAATCAAAAGACATAAAATCGTACAATACAAGTAGGTATATAATGCAATGTACTTAAATTGCAATAATTGCAATTTAAGCTACAAACAATTATTGTTTGTAGCTTAGCAGCTACTAAGCAGCTAGCTCGCACTATTGCTATTGCAGAAGTCACGAAGGTTGCATCCTGCGTATAACTGCCATTTTTTAAAAATTTATTTATTTAGAAACATCTTAAATGGCGTTTTCTATTATTGTTTATATATCAATGACCAGTTCTCTGATACCTGAAGTTGTCTTCTTTCTATAATTCAATTCTTTGACTATATTCCATATACTTTCAGTGTCACCGTATTCCAATTGTAATTTTGGTTTATAATAGTTCTCTTCAGCAGCTGTTATTAAATTCTGTTATTAATTTAATTTCACGCAGAGATTACGATATCTTGTATCTTATTAATTAGATATTGTTTGTGATTTTTTTGGTTTTACTGTGTTATTTATCCCTCTTATGAATGGACTGGACCAGCCCTGCGATGATCCAGGGTTAATTTTCTTATTATTGTGTGAGATCTGTTCGGTTGTTGAACAGTCTCCGAGGTACGAGTATGTTTGGAGGGTATCTAGAAATTTGTCGGTTGCTTGGTCTATATTAAATTTATCTATGATTCCTGTCCATGTTTCCTTTGCAGTAAGTGTTGTAAATTTGATTTCTATTAAGTAATTCCGTTTGATTCCCTCTCTTTCGACTTATGAAATGAAAATAAACACCGAAGATTATCTTACCGAATGTATTTTTGATATCGTATTTCCAGAAGTTCCAAATTTCTTGGTAGCTGTAATACTCGTTATGCCCTGTCTCGAATCCCTATTCTCCTTCAGCGATTGCTTCATCTGGTGGCTCTCAGCGAATCTGGTCAGGTCCTCAGGCCTCGAGGAGTAAGCCGTTATGGATATTTCGCCTTCAGGTTCGCCGCCATTCCTCAAATGGAACTCTTTCTTCAGAACCGTGCCCTTAACTGCAAAGAAAATGATCATGTGGAAAATACTTCTTATGTAGAATCAATAGTCGGAGAGTACACTGCAGGTACTGTTACCTCATTAAGTAAAAAGACTAATGAGCTTAGCAATAGTGTTATTAAGTGAACAACTGGGGTTTTATTAACTTCAAAAATTGGCAACCGATGCAAAGCGCATGATGCCTTGGATTCAACATAGCGAACAGTGGATCCATGTCGGAATCTTGAGCCGTTCATCGGCTTAATCCCAACTACCATGTCATTCTTTTATGTGATATATCTCTTTACTACGAGATTTGGTTGTCATGTTTGATAACCGCCTCTCGTTTCACCAACATAATCACAGACATCTTGTGCATGCGAACGAAACCTTACATTTTATTCCCAGATATAGTGGAATTTAAGGCAATAGCAATGCAATTCGCTCATCTATTCGCTCAATTTGGCCGTTTGGAGCCCATGCGGGGAAACATACTCTGGGTCGTCGGTGAAAATACAGTGTAAGTTTCTGAGGTATATTATTCATATTAATCCTATTCATTTTATTAGTATAAGTATGTACAAACGGAGCTGCCATGGAATTCACCGACCAGTCGGGCCTAACATAATACTATTGTTACACTTTTGGGGGGCGAGCGGTGGACTCCGGACTAATGACCGACTGTGGTAGATTTAGGAGAGCTGTCTTGTCACATCTATTCACTCCCCCTTCGAAGCCATAGAGATACGGAAATCGCAATTTTAGATATTTTTTTCTAGGAAGAAGTTAATTATTTTCCTAGAGAGACCAATATCTTTAAATAGGTGTAATAAAGATTTGGCTGGGAGGCCACGAGACCAACTTCCACTACGTTCCATGGTTAAGCCGTTCCGGGTGATGGCATTTGCGAAATCATGGTATTTATTTGATTTGTACTCGTGATCTTTTGGGATATTTGATTCTCATGGAACAGTTAATTCCGCCATTCCTCGAATCTTCTGAGATAGGGAGTAAAGAGTTTATATCTGGACGGAGAGCTATGCATCCAAGACTTTCAAGGAAATAATACTATTTAAAGACCTAATCGACCTCCAAAATCCAATCTGGAGCTCTCTCGATTATTGAGAAAGGTTTTGTAGTAGAATGTTTTTTGCCTTCAGAGCTATCCCTCACAAAGTGTATTGGTGGTTTGGAGAGTTCTGTAAGATCCTTGTTGGCACGAACCACTGAGAGGCTAATTACCTTGCGAATAACAGCAAGGACTTTGTCATGGTGGTAAGTATACCGTCCTTCATCTAAAGCCACCTTGCAGCCAGCCAAAATATATCTAGCTGTGCAAAGGGTATTTGCTACAAAGAGGACAGGAACTATCCTCTGAATAGATCCAACCATATACATTTTTACATATACATTTTTTATCGTAAATATAACATGAAAATGTAAGAAAGTTTTAGAAGACATCACGAAATCGCGAAATAGAATTACAAAAAGAGAAATGCAAGAAAAAAACAAAGTGGTAATAAAACACGTTACGAAGAAAAGCAAATAACAATATTGATTTTAGTAATAAAAACGCCCTATCTGTGAGAAACCTAAGGCGGCGGCTCTTAAACACGACAATTGCTTGCGATTGTCGAATGGGATCGCTGAGTTTGTTGTAAACCGCTGAGTCTCCAACATACGCTAGCCTCTCCGACTTGAATAATGTATGACTCATCGGACGTAGCCTGCTTCAGGATCTTGTTGGATAGTGGTGATTCACACCATTCACTTCAAATTCGGCGAGATTTCTGCGAACGTACAGCGCTACTTCCATTATATAGATGGACGGCAGCCTCATTATACACATATCTCTAAACAGAGGCCTCGCGTATCAAGCGGCACATGCGCTATTGTGCGGACGGAACGCTTCTGCATAATGAAGGCTCTCTGCCTGTCGGCTGCATGCCCCCATAACTCCGCTACGTACATCAGCAGACAATAAACATATGCAAAATAACAAGTGATGGGCCGAATGTGGTTAACTTCGGTTATTTTCACCGTGCTTTCTCGGGAGCGACAAGAGCGAGGATATTGAAAGCTCTGGCAGTGACGATGAAGTTGTCCAGGTAGCACAGTCTTCCTCACAATCCAACAATGAATACATACAGAGAATGTTCTGGAGCTGCTACTAAGAACTGGCAGCAGCAAAATGACAAAATATAGTAGAAACCAGAAGTCCAATTGCATTAGAACTAGATAGATATCTGAATGATGTTTTGCTGCCTAAAGACCAATGCCCATATGACTGATGGGCTAAGAATAAGGACAAGTTCCCTTCCATGAGTTTTTTGGTGCAAATATTTTTATTGTCTCCTGGAAGTTCAGTATATTCTGAGCGACTTTTCTCAGAGGTAGGAAACCTATAGGAACAAAAACGGAACAGATTCTTGCTACCTGAGAGCTGGTATAACGGAGTTATATCGGCAGTGTAACGCAGGCAGCGAGAAACCTTTATTGGTCTTACTTTCGACAAATCCGTGATATAACAGATGTATAATTTTTACACCTCGTCTATTGATAAGAGTGTTAAATTTTAAGGGTCAACCAACATTGATGTTTTGAGCTGGAAATGAGTGGAATTGGAAATGAAATGGAAATGAGTTTTATGTGATTATATCAAAACTAACGTTTTAGATTAAAGGCATTTTGAAGTGATGCTACTCTTATTGCATTATGGTATACAAAATAAACTCACCTTCATATTTATTGCTCTTGTTTCCATTTTGAAGACGAAGGGCACGAATCCCGAATAATGGTTTCCCGTTTTCATCAGTCGGCCCCACGCCATAGCTTGACGTTATCAAATCGGTCGGTTTTGTAATAGCTTTCGAAGGACTCACCGCTCTCTTCACCGTCTTCTCCGGTTCAACCTTCTTCCCGACAATTCTCCTAGCATCCGACTCGGTAACCTTCCGTAATACATTCGTCGTAGCCCAAATTGGCTTATCTTCGACAGTCTTTGCCTTCGGACTTCTGTCAATCGGTTCTGATTTATTTTTCCAAGAAGTGAAGGAAGATTGATATTCGGTCGTTTTCGGTGTTTCGTCTCGCGGTCGTTTCAAATCGGGACTCGGGCTGCGTCTGTACAGTTTATCGTTTTGACTCAGCCGCCGCTTGACATCGGGGCTCGGACTTTTTTTACTGTATGAGTGTGATTCCGTAGTTGTAACCGTTGATCTTTCAACGACACTTTTATGCTTGAGATCTGAAGTAGTATGTTTCGAAGGTGATGTTCGTGTCTTATTCGCGTTTCGTTTCTCCTCGACGTCCATCCCGATTTTCCTCATGTAAGCGGTCGTGTAATCGTTGTACTTAGTCGTTTTTATTTTATTCGCAGGCGACGATTTCGCGGGACTCGAAGGACGCAGTCTTTTCTCTGGACTTTGTTTTCGGATTCGTTCCGGGCTTGGCTCTGCATTCGAAGCTTGTTTTTTCTCCGGACTTCTCCTTCGAGTGGGACTGTGCGTCGTAACAGACTTTGTCTTCGCCGACCGCGTCGTTTGTGTTAGTTGTTTAGTGTCTGTGTGAGTTTCTTTATTTTTCTTGACGAGTCGTATTTGAGCACGTATGCGGCGACGCTGCTCGTAACCAACTACTCGCTCGAGCTGGAAAAAAAACCGACAATCAGTACTACGATTACGATTATAGATAGGACATGCGACGTTATAACAATGACTTTACTGACCATTTGATCTAGGAGTGACAGATCTTGGATGTCTTCAATGGATGGTTGCAGATGTGGTTCGTTGACGCTGCTTCTACGCCTTTCGGTGATAGATCGTTCGGTGCTCATTCTTCTAAGCTCAACTCCGAATTTACCGCTACCTCTGCGACTAGTATTATGGCGTATCTCCTCTTCCTCAGGTTTCGGTTCTGGTGCTGTAGTTTTCATCGGTATAACCTTCGGTTGACTTATAACTTCAATTTTTGTCTCGAATCTCGTGCATTGCCCTTGCGGAAATTTCGATGGAACACCCTTTGATTTATTTGAGTCCTCGACCGCCTTAGGCTCAGGCGATGAAACGACGTGCCGCTTCGAATCAGAATAATTGCTGGGTTGATTAGTCGGTCTATTATAAGTACCTTTCGAATATGTAACTTTGTCCGATTTAACGTTCGGAGCGATGTCAATCTCAACATCTATCTCGCTATCGGTGACGGTGGAAGTTATGTCAGCTTCGTCTGTCTTCATTTTATAAACCCCGATATCCGTGAGCTTCATCCCCGGTGTTTGTTCCTTCGGTTTCGCTTCGGTTTTTTGTGATACGATATTTTCAAACAGCGCCTTTGCCTTCTTCACGGCTTCGCTGCTTCGCAACGGTGTCGTTCCGGATTTTGGCGACGATGGCGTTTTTAAATTTGGGCTCTGGCTGTCGAACGCTTTAGCGTGAGATGACACGGTATCTTTTGTGATGGAGTCGCGGCGAGTCTCCGTATGTTTCATCGTAGATTTTTCTGAAGCTGCCAGGAATTTGTGAACCTTATCGGAAACACTCAACGAGCTATCATCAGTTATATCCACATTTTTGTCTTTTGGTACTGGATTGCTAACTTTCTCTGCTTCAATTAAGAACTTCGACACTTTCTGATTGACACTCAGTAAACATTCGTCCGTATCCGATATCTCGACTATCTTACTATCCGATAAACTAGTCAGTGAGTCTGATTCATGTATGACATTTATGTTGGAGGTCTTTGGTTTGTAGTCATCGGGTTCACTGACTTGATCCGGGAAACGTGGCTTTCCTGTCTCTTCATTCAGCCCGACGGGCAGCGGGCATATTTTATCCGGTGAATTCTCACGTGAGGACTTCGCTTGCTGAATATCAATAACGATGTTGTCGTCAGTATTGGTGTTTAGTGATGTCGCAGATCTGGGCTTACTCGTCAACTGCGATTTAGTTGTTTGTTTACTCGTCATTGATCTTGAGCTGGAAGTTCTAGTAACATTTATTTCCGGTTTTGACTTAATGCGAACTGGTGCATTTCTCTGTTGGGTTTTAATAGTGATATCGCTAGTTGTGCGAGTGATTTTAGCAGTGTTGTCGGCGGCGACTGGTCGAGATGGCGATGATGGTTTAACTCTAATGTTATTCTGTTTCATTTTATCGATTGATTTGCGGCGCTTCGTCGTTGTGATTCGCTCTTGTTCAGTGTCAGAGCTGCTTTCGATGACCGACTTCACTTTTTCCGATGTCGAAGTGGTTAGAGTTTTTCGTGAGTCGGTTTTAATGAATCTCGACTCAATTTTTTTCGTCGGCGTTAATGGTTTCGTAGGTGAAGCACTTGTTCGCTTTATCGGCTCCGTTGCTTTTCGCTTTGGGGATGTAGTTCGAGTTTCTATGGTTTTTGTTACCGTGGTGGATTTTTTGGGCGATTTCGACGGCGATGGGCTTCTTGATTTTGTTTGCATGACGACTTTTTGCGGGGACGGACTCCGTGCTTTAGTCACCGTTGCAAGTTTGCGATGTTCCTCCTCGCGAGTCTTTTCCGTCACAATGAAATCGACAGATGTATGAGATTTCGATGGAGACGCACTTCTCAATTTTTGCGGGGACGGACTGCGTGATTTTGCTAGTTTACAATCTTCTTGTATCTTTTCAGTTGTAATAAAATCGACGGTGTCTGCAATTCGTACCCGCCGATCTGGACTCGGCGACTTCCTCGGCGTCGGAGTGGTGTCTCGCTCAGGACTCATCGAATACGGTGACACGCTTGATGAGTCGCTCGATTTATTCTGTGGCAGGATACTGAGTATTTCTGAGAGCGTCTTCTCGGCGTCTTTAACAAGCGTCTTCTTATCGGGCATCCCGAGGATCTTGCGGCATCGCTCCTCGTAGGTTTCACTTCGAATAAACGGCGGGCGCTGCTTTGTTTTTTTGGTCTCAGACTCGTCGAGGTCGGTGATGAGATGCACGTTTTGATGCGTTGATATAAATTCGATTTCGCTGACAGATGTTGTCGGTGAGCTGTCGCCGCTTTTCCTCGTTGGACTCGACGAGTGTCTTTCAACGTTTGACGTCGTCAATTTTGATCTTTCAGTGTCGGTTGGGATGCTGCTTGGCGCTGGAGAGCCGTACCTCGGTGAACGAGATGGAGTGTCGTGGGTAGTTTTCAAATGATTTATGGGGGATTTTTCACGGGGCGGAATAGTCCTGTCTGGGCTTGAGTACTTCGTAGTGATGCTGTATTTGGAAGTGGTTACATCTTCAAAACTCGAGCTGTCGTGGGTAGTTTTCAAATTACTTACTGGGGATTTTTCACGAGAAGGTAGCTGATCCCGAGATGGTTTTTCTATTCCGTTAATAGGAGAAGTATGGCGGATGGATCTATCAGGACTTGAGTTCTTAGTTGTGTATTTAGAAGTTGTTTTATTGTCATATTTCGAACTATGGCGGGTAGTTTGCAATAAATGACTTGCTGGTGATTTTTCATGCGAGGGTAATTTTTCCGTTTCCTTAACAGAAGTATGGCGGACTGATCTATCAGGACTTGAGTACTTAGTTGTGTATTTAGACGTTGTTTTATCGTCAAATGTCGAACTTTCGCAGGTAGTGTTCAATAAATGATTTACTGGTGATTTTTCGCGAGAGGGTACATTCTCCGTTTCCTTAACAGGCGAAGAGTGGCGGACGGATCTGTCTGGACTCGAGTGTTTCATTGTTGTAGTACTGCGCTTGGAAGTGGTCTGATCCTCATATGCCGAACTGTCATGGGTAGATTTTTCACGAGAGGGTTGTTTTTCAGTGTCCTTGACAGGCGAAGTGTGGCGGACCGATCTCTCAGGACTTGAGTACTTTGTGGTAATTGTATGTTTAGAAGATGTTTGATCTTCGCGGGTAGTTTTCAATAAATTATTCACAGGTGAATTTTCGCGGGAGGAAACTTTTCCAATTTCCTTAACAGGTGAAGTGTGGCGGACCGATCTGTCAGGGCTTGAGTACTTGGTAGTTGCTTGTTTCGAATCAATGTATTCGCGGGTATTTATTTTAACGGGCGAAGTATGGCGAATCGTTCTGTCCGGACTCGAATAATTTGTGGTTGGTTCGCGGGTTTTCATGGGAGATTTTCTGGTGTTTGGCGAAGACTCTCGCGCTGTTTTATCCGTACTCGAATATTTAGTTGTAATCTTGCTAGTTTTATGAGCTTCGGATATTGTAGATTTTGAAGTTTGATCTCGAGTTGCTCTCTCGGGTGATGTGTGCCGAACTGGACTTGAATACTTTATTGGAGTCATCGCACGTTGATGGATAGTTTGTTTATTGGGTGAAGTGTGACGGGGAGATCGGTCCGCGTTGTTCGGTGATTTTTCGCGATGTGCTTGTTTCGCTGGTGAATCGTTCCGAAGCGATCGGTCCAGGCTGGAATATTTCGTACTGGTGGTGGTTTTGCGGCTGGATGTTGATTTATCGTCATCATACGTGTAAGTGCCGGTTGAAAAATTGCTCGGAGCCGGCGATCCGTGTCTATCGATTTTATCCGGACTGCTGGGCCTGCCGCGTTTTGGATAAGTTTTCTCAGGGCTTTGGCTGCTGCGCAGCGATGGTGACTTACGATCCGGCACTGGGCTGTCCGCTCGGAGGGTACTCGCCCAGGCTTGATGCGTCGGACTCAAATCTGTTGAAATTCGTTGTTTTGTAGTATAGTCTGACTGATACGTTGTGGTATAGTCATTCTTCGAAGTTGTTTCTTCCGTGTTTCTATCAACAGTAGTCCTTTCAATATTGCTCTTACGATCGATGTCTGAGTCGACCATTTTTTCCGCTGTTCCCTTCGTTTCTGTTTTCCGACTTGTCACTTTTGTACCGTCATCTAGTGTCCTAGTTTCCGTAATGACGGTCGTATTAGAATCTGGATGTTCGATTTTTCTCAAAGTTAATGTTCCTTGATCAGCCGTTCGCATAATATTATGCGTCGTCTCATTGACTGTGGCACTCTTATCCAGTAATGAAGATATATTATCATTTACGACTGAACTTTTATTAGCATTATCATGGGCGATAGAAGGTGCATTGTATCCAAAATCGATTGCATCATTAGTGGACGATTCGACAGTTTTTGAAGAATACTGTTGCGACGAAGTCGAAGAGCTTGTGAGCGTGGAGCCGTCCTCGCTCTCCTTTATGAAGTTCTCCTTCTTGGCAGATTTCGAGGAGGTTTCGTCTTTTCTGAAGGTGGAATTGTCGTCGTCGTAAGATGTCAATCGCATCTGCTGCTCGTTCAGTCCGGCGAAAGACGCCTTGCCGCCGTCGATATCTTTATTCCCACTCATATGGGACCGCATGGTTTGAGAGACGACGTGACCATCATCGCTGACTTTTGACTCTTTCTGCACGATCCAGCCACCGCTGTGGTCATCCTTGGATTCTGGAACTAAACAATTAAACAAAATTTAGATAAATAAAGGATATGCATTTCTTTACAAGCTTTTTTCGCTTTACATAAGATAAATATAAAATATACCTACAAAAACTTATTAAGACATATGTTTTATTGTACTAAAATAAATAATATGATTGGACCACAGAACTTGATTTAGGTTCTGTAGGTGGTTCTTTATCGAGGAGCCATTGGTTATACTCCACAGCAAGATGTATTTTATAAGTCACTATAT
>JAOPUG010000384.1:13448862-13461456 GCA_027564375.1 Micropterix facetella | reverse complement strand
GAACGAACATATCGTTAAAACGCTCCGGGGTGGACGAGTCGAACGTGTTCGCTCGTAGTAGTTGACAAACCCAGTTGGTGTGTATTCATATATTTTACAAGGACCTAGTCATCTTGCCATCATTCGCAAGCATACGAAGTCTAATTGCCAGGGAAGTGTTTCTTTCTGTTCGGCGATTGTTTGGGATCAACTTGGGCCTTGGTGTGTCACAGATGATGGAAGTGGCGTCTGCCGTCAGTTGACGATAGACGCCGCTTCCACTGCCGGTACTCTGGAAACGTCTAAACGCGCGTCAGTTATTCCAGTGCACTCTATGTAAATGGATAGTGAATTAAATCTGGATGATCGAAAAAGGCACCACGACCTTTTTCTAAAGAGAAATCCGGAGAGCTGCTTTAACACTTATACTCGTATACTAACGATGTCAAGTTTCAAGAATATTTTCGCCTTTCAAATCAGAAGTGTTGTATTTAATCGCGCACTTTTATTGATATATTAACGATGTCAAGTTTCAGGAATATTTTTGTGTTTCAAATCAGCTGTGTTGTATTTAATTGAGCACTTTTACTGATGCTATAAGTAATTCGTCGTTTTCCTTCGTGAATTTCACCATTTTGACCATAAAAACGCTATGGCGGTACGTAGCAATGCTCCAAAATGGCCAACGTTTCACGGCCACATACAACGTCACGCCGGACGCGGCCTACGGCTTTTGTGTCAGACCACCGCCTTAGGGTGGCTTTATGGCCGCCTTAGGGTAGCGAAAATGCCTTAAGATAGCTCTTTTAATTGACGACAATAATGATTATTAAAGTGTTCTATGGTATTTACCCGAGTGACTGATGTATTTCCCCTATTCTTTCTTTATGTATCTATTTATTTGTGTATTATGCAATTATTATAATATTATGAATTGTTGACTTTTTTATCTTACTGAAGAGGGACTCCCTAATATCAGACCTTTTTGCCTGAGAATTCACCTTATTTGCAGTGTTTGTAGTGAGATTATGCTGCTTTGTGACTATGACTCGTAAATAACTAATGAGAATTTTCAACGATTGTTAGTTGCATCCTTGTGTTTCATTTATTTCTGTGTAATTTCTGTTGGAAATACAAAAATAATATTATTATTAGTATATTCCAAATAAATGTTTTGGCATGTCATGGCGTAAACAGAATTTAGTGAATGGGCTGGGAAACTTTTTGGGCACTACTTATCAAAAATATATTAGTTTTTAACCATATTAATTTCTAACACAAACGTAATTATTGCTTATGGTGTATATCCCTCTCCCCTATGTGAGAGGGAGTATCACCGAGTCAGAGGAGTCAGACATATATAGATCCAAGTGTATACTGTGCGGCAATTTTGAGTATGGGATATGGCGATCGAAATTTTCTAGGTGATTAAAAAAATATATTTTTTATCATTACCAATGTATCAAGTAGAATGTCACATAATATTATACGATTTATATGTTAGGACTATCGGAATCGTGTCTTCGACATTCAGTCGCTTTCTATATTTGGTTTTCAAATTCACAAGAGTAGAAAATCCGTGTTCGTCGCAAACGGTAGCAGTATTTTTATAGTTCATTGTATGCAGTTTTGAAACACTTTGCAGCATTTGACATCCAAAATTTGGTTTTCTTTATTAATTCAACGCTTGCATCACTGTTGGATCGTCGTTCAAGAAGTGTCTCTGCTAGTCCTGCAGGTGTTACTGGCAATTGAGAGCCAGGTTCAGGAAAGTATCAGAGATAGCTTTCTGAGTTTGTGCAATTTTTATTCGTATGATTCCTTCAAAATTTAAAATTTTTACCAAAAAGCACACCATTGTCATATATGAGACTAATTAAAAAGTAGTTCAATTTCTTACCCTCCTGTAGCGCGTTTCAACTCACTGGTTAAACGGTGGTATATTTGCAATTTCTTTATTCACTTCGTATCTCTGCTGTAGATGCGTATGCACAACGAACGACACGACACTGAACGAAATTGTAACAATTGGAATATTTTGAAAACGATTAAAACGTGGCAATTATTTATTACGCACGATGACAATGAGATTGCAATTTGACACATGGCATAAAAGCACGTCTTTGTACAATGTCACGTACGGAATTGCGTCAATTTTAAATTTATTATAAGGCATGCATAGTTTTTATTGTGTGAAGTAAAAATATAAGACTATATTAATTCCACCTAGCGATATCGCAATTTTTCTTGTTTCCGTTGAGTATTAAGACTTAAAAAAATAATATAAGATCTTAAATCATTGTGAGAAAAAAAACTAAAAGCATTTAATTGAAGGGACATATTTTAAAAATAGTATTTAAAATTATATGATTATACAATAATGAGATATAGAGGGAAATAGAAAGAAGAAAAATATAATAACAGTTAATAATAGTCCCAAAATATAACCGATACGTTTAAGTAGGTACGATAAGTTTAAACAGTAAGTCTAAATAATAAATAATCGAAAGCAAATACTCATAAATAAAGAAATAAAAAATAATACCAATCGAAACAAATTAATATCAATACAAATATATAAAAATCTTAGATACATATTTGATTTACGGAAATTTGACCATGTCAGCATATTCTGCAACAAACTTCACGTGATCGCAGGAATATATACCTGTTCTTGCTATATACTATTTTATATAATCCTACGTCAACTCAATATCTGAAGGACACATTTAAATTCCTAGGAAGTCATGGTGTGCCCCTTCGTTCCCAGCAGGATAACACTCCTGTAATTCCCTCATCACTTTTGCTGTTCATGCCGCCCGACTATGGAATAGACACCCACAAAACGGTCAGAGGTGCAAAATCGTTGTATTCTTTTAAAACAGCATAAAAAAATACTTTATTCCAAAAATAATCGATTTACCTCTTCCCCTCCCCTCCACTCTCCTTGTGTCGGACATAAATGACCACACTATCGTAAATACGAGTAGTTATTAAATACATAACTGTATCTGTCTACTTACATTTATTTATTATTTATTACATTACATTTATTTATTTATTTAATATTTATGTATGCTTTATTAATTTTATTTTTTAAACATTATATTTCATATAATAATATTATCATTAATTCATTTATTAATGTATTTATTATTTAATTATATATGCTTTATTAGATATTATGTATATAATAAGTTCGTCAATAGTATATGCAAATTGTTTTTGTGAAAGTGTGCAATAAAGATGCTTCATTTCATTTCATAAAAGCCAAGTGTGTGTTCGTTACACTCAGTTTTCTCCATAACAACTCACTACCAACCACTCGCGTTTATGGTGGTAGTTAATACATGCCTTTGATCTCCCATAAATATTAAAAGAATTCGATAGGGGTAGTTGTGTGTGAGTGGGGTGCGTGTGTTTGGGAAGATGTGAACACATTCCTTTCTTATAAGATGACCGAAAAAGCTTCAGAATTTTCTAGAATGTTTCAGAATATTCTAGAATGCTCCAGAAGTTTTTTTATGGGAGTACCGCAAGGCTCAATATTGGCCCATTTATTCTTCATCTCCAATGATTTGGGCGCGATTGTAAAACAGCCCAAAATTACGCAATTTGTCGATGATACGAGCTGTGTTATAGTTGCTAACAAGATGGAAACAATAAGGAAAAGATAGACACGACCATTGATGAAATTAAAGACTGGTTCAGGGGTAACAAGACGTGTTTGAACATATCTAAGATAGTGCTACTTAATTTCACATGATACTAAGAATATCAGTTCAACTTAAGCCACGATATTAGCAATGACTGTAGCTTTACATTTTTGGGGTGCATATGGACCATGGATGGAATTAGTTTTAACCACCTCAACCACGTTAAAGTTAAGCTACCCTCTGTATTTGCCAGATAAAATATACCTCATATAGGATCCGGTCATTTATGGACAAATACCACCACAGCCATCGCAGATGTGTTCATTATGCAAAAGCGTGCAATAAGAGCCATACCTCCAATAAGCATCTGCAGGTGACATTCGGCGGTAACATATTTTAATATGTTGAAGACATAGAAAATAAAAGTAGATTTACAAAAAGGTAATAATTAGAAATCCTTATAGCTATAATATGTAAGAAGATATTCAACTAAAATGGGAAGAATAATGTGTATTGTGTTTTAAATGATCTGTCCTTTCTGATCTGTGCTTTTTTAATTATATTTTATACGTGATTATATTTATATTCTTTAATGTGTACCATGTTCTAGTTAAAAAGAACTACTTGTTGTTATAGTTCAAAATCCACTAATAAAAATAAGGCCGTATAGTTACAGTGAATATGAAGAGATTCAGCTAATGTGTAATATTGTTTTAATTTTAATAAATGGATACAACACATTGAGGCTACGACTAAACGGACTAGAAAGTTAATTTATATATTTCAAGATATAAGAAACATACTCAATGTTAACTTACTACGGACTGTCTACTATGCAATGGCATAGACTCTACTTACACTGCGAGTGAAACATCTTGAGCTCTACAACTACATGCTCAGGTCACACGTATTGCATTTATTGAACACCAATGCACTGAAACCATAAAAGGGATAGACATATTTTGTACCTATGAGAAGGAATGACATATAGCGGCTCTAGTCTAGCACGATGCCATTTGATTTTCTTTCTCATGTGCAGTTTTTGACGAGCTTGTGTGTAATATGTGTAAGCATTTTTGAGTCTGTGGTCGAGAGCTCAAGATGTTTGACTCGCAGTGTACATCGATCCCGCACCGCTGCCGCAAGGAAACGACCTTAGATTACATAATGATTCCGCGAATTCTCTCTGGACAACTTGTTAAGCAAAAATAATTTACAATTAACAACTAACGTGCAAGACATAAATACGTGAGCATTTAATAGACGACAGAATCCTTATTACAATATTTCCAAGACACTAACAAGAACATCGAAAATCCCGTCGATGCGAAAAAACAAATGCATAAATATATTTGATGCGTTCCCGGATTTAAGAGTTAAAACTGACATAAAGCGTAGTTCAATACAATTATCATAAGAATATTGAAACAATTTCATGACTTTAAAATTGTTTTGTTGATAACTGCCTAGAAATACTTGCAGATGTATCACAAGTACATATTCAGAGTGATAAAATAATATTTTGGCGTTCCTGTAAAGTTGACAAGAAAATATATCTTATGCAGAGCAGCGATGATATTGCCGATACGATACGATTGTACGATACGATTATAACATTCCTATAGCCTACATGTCCGCCCTCGACATCAGTGTGTTTTTAGTAGTATTTTTGCTACTACGATGGTATTTTTAGGTCCAAGATTTGAAATAGTGAAATAGTTAATAATTTTTAAATATTGCCAGTTGCAAAATCTAATATTTACAAGGTGGGGTCAGCGTAGTATTAAATGGTATTTTTTCTTATTACATAGGTATTTTTGTTTTAAAAATCAGCTACACACCTGTCTTGGTTTGATTGATTTTAAGTTTTGACGTTTCTCAATTCGCGTTCGTTTGTCAGCAAGCGCAGCGCTCTGTCAGACAGGGCGGTTAGTTCGCGTTTGTTGTGCATTTTCGTCGCCAAAATACGAATAAGTGGGTTTATACGGTGGCGGGACGCGTTATATCAATGGATTGACACGATAGCCGAGGAAGTATTTCGATTTATCAATATGTGGACGAACGATCCGGTTGGCGCCTCGAAGAAAACTTCCGAAAGATTAGCCAAGGAGAGAGATAGTTTATTCAATGATCTTATGCAGGAATGCAGAACCAATGCTCCGGGCGCCAGGCTGGGCGCGAAGCTTCGCACCAATCTGGAAAGGTACAAGGGCATGTCATGAAAAATCGATATTTCATTGTTCATTGTAGTATTTTTAGGGTTCCTTATTGGTGAACCTTCGATCATAATGTTATACTGATTTATTTGCAGTCGCCGTATAGATTTCAACAAAACCGTACAGATTTCAACAAAAAAATTCCAATTTTCCCCTTGCTAGATGCCACAATGATGGGGGAAGTGGAGGGGGCATTCACAGACACTCTGGTTGTAGGATTCAATACTAAAATCAATCGACAGTGTTACCAGCTCTCAATTTTACCTGCCAAATTAGTTATTTTATAGTTTACTGGAAGTCTTGGGCATTTATGTTTCGAAAAATGTGAATTTGATGGTTTTCAGGGATTACTAAGAAATTTTAATTTTTATGGTTTTTAATAGTATTATGACTGGAAATTATGCCAGTCACCTGGCAGCACTGCGGCGGGCATACACTGGAAGTTCGTGCAGACGCTCGATGCTCGCTTGCTCGGTGAATCGCTCACTTCACACATCCTTGTATCAATCTGTCATATAATTAACCAGCTGGAGTCAGGCCGTGCTTTATATACTATTACGCTTCAGTGGTGGACTCCATACCAACGACCGGCTGTAATAGATTTAGGACAGTTGTCTTGCCACATGTGAGCGTCCACCTTACCACCCATTTACTTCTCCTTCGAAGCCATAAAATTTAAGATGCAGAAATCGCAATTTTGGATAATTTTTCTAGGAAGAAGTTGATTATTTTTCTAGAGCGACCAAGATCTTTAATGATGTGAAACAGAGATTTAGCTGGCAAGCAACTAGCGTCAATTTCCACCACGTAAAGTTGACCAGTTAAGCCGTTACTGGTGATGGCATTTGCAAGATCGTAGTATTTATTTCGTTTGTACTCGTGGTCTTTGAATATATTTGATTCTCATGGAACAGTTAATTCTACAAGAAGGGCTATCTTCGGAGATAGGGAGTAAAGAGTTATATCTGGATGGAGGGCTGTACATTTAAGCCTTTCAGGGAAGCGATACTCCTTAGAGACTGTATATACCCCTATAATCTATTCTGAAGCTTTCTCGATTATTAAGAAAAGAGCTATCGTGCACAACTGTATTGGGGGTTCGGAGGGTACTGTCAGACTCTTGTTGGCACGAGTCACTGAAAGGTCTTGATTTAAGGCCGACTTGCAGCCAGCTAAAATATGTCTAGTGAGTAAGGGGTATTGATACAAAGAGTACATGAGCTTTCCTCTGAATAGCTCTAGCGAGTGAGGTTACAGGGGTCTGAAAGTGTATGCTGAAATGCAAATTTTAACCTTTTTTTTAGGGATAATTTGAGGGTAATGAAATACTTAGTTTATTTTTCAGCATAGTCTCCCCTAAACTCGAACTAGTCCACTAGGCTCCAAAGAAGTTATGTATGCCTTCCATAAAATGACTTTCCTCGAGGCCTGCAAAATACTCCTACAGCAGCCCTAATGTCGTCATTTGTCTCAAATTTCTGTCCACCTAAAAACGTTTTTGAGTTTGGAGAACAGGTGGAAGTGTGACGGTGCTAGGTCAGGCGAATAAGGTGGATGGAGTAACAAATCATAGTGTAATTGATTAATTTTTGCCATAGCCTTAACACATGTGTGAATCCTTGCGTTATCGCGGTGGAAGATGATTTTTATTCGAGCCAAACCTGGTCTTTTTCACTATACATTCCTGTAGCTTTTGTAACAGATTAGCGCAGTATTCACCAGTAACAGTTTGACTTTTCTGAAGGTTACGGCCTACTATACCTACACAGCCGGTCGTTAGTCCGGAGTCCACTGCTCACCCCCCAGAAGTGTAAAAATAGGATTATGATGGGCCCGACCTCGGACGGTGAATTCCATGGCAGCTCCGTTTATACTTACTTACTTCCAGCTCTATTGTTATTTTATTGCTAATATATTTCGCGGTAAGTAAATAATTTTTCTGTTATAGATACCGCAGTTACACTAGATGCAGAGCTCGTTCACGTGCGCCACGATCCATTGCAGCCATGATGGCAGACGCTCCGCCCAGTCAAACGATACCTGATCAAACTGATCCGTCGGAAAAGTTGCTCAGACGTCTCGCTACCTATGCTGAAATAGATATGGTATTCTTTTGGATTTTTGAGATCAATTCAGCTTTCAAATAGTATAGTCGATACTCATTACGCTTTCAAAAACACCATTAATTTTCTAAATAAGAAAAAAAATATATTGCGGGGGACACAAAACTTTCCCGGCGGTATCCATCGACGAAGGTAATGATTTTTATCGAGGTGTCCCTTCGGGAGGAAGGGTTATAACTGGATAGAAATAATATGTTCATTCTAATAATAATTCGGTGATCTAAAAATATATGTTGATTAAGATACAAGCAGTTAGGAAAATTTGAGCAGTTTGCAAGATTTGAAGAAATCTAACAATGCCATAGCCACGTATCACCAGGTACTTTTGGTAATGCATCTAATGATCTATATGATAAAAATTTAAAAATTTGGTTTAATTTCCTTAGATACTTCATGACTTATTCCATGTAAGTCATTTATTTTTTGTTGTCTGAAAAAAAATATTGTCGAGGAAACCCAATCATAAACTTTCTTTTAATGAAACAGTGATATTTTCTATTACAAATATTTAAGTGGTTCAACTTCAAAAATGGATCCTGTTATGAATTTTGAAGAGAACAAGTTGACTATCATTCGAGAGATGAAGCCTTCACAGATTTTATTGAAAATGGACACCTAGGTACATAACAGATGGGTTAAAATTCAAAATATGCGTATATTTTCCAAAAGAATCAATATATCATTTCAATACAGTTCTAACCCTTCCTCCCGAAGGGACACCTTGATCAAAATCATTACCTTCGTAGATGGATACCGCCGGAAAAATGTTGTCGCCCGCAACAGATTTTTACTGTCCCGGCTACCGCTGGAAGGGAAAGTATTGTGATTGTGTGAGTTTTTTTTTTAAAACGACGGATATATCCGTTTTGAGGTCCATTAGACGATTAAGACTATTCTCAGAGCAATGTCTGTCTATCTGCCTGTCTATGGTGTGTCTGTGTGTAATCTCTCACTATAACTGTCAAGCCTTTGAATCGATTGAGTTGAAAATTGGTATATAGTCATAGTCTCAACCTGGAACTCTCATTAGTTTTTGGCTGTCATCCGTCAACCACAAACTGTACCCCGCCGTGCGTTGCTGTGGCTTAGTCTCAATGCCCGTTCTGTTACGTTCAACATATGGCACTCCGATTACCATAAAGTATTTACTAAGTATAGCGTGTCTTGCTTTTACGTCCAACAGATAGCGCTGTAAAAACATGGTTTAAACTGTCACAAGTGTGATATCTATATAAAAACATGCGCATATTTGAATGCATTGTTGTGTCAAAATTACAATGCAATCGGTGGAGAACCTTTGGAGATTTAAGGTTACGACCAAACGAATGAAGAAATCCGTCAGCAGTAAGGATGTGAGGAGGCCCTCTCCATCCTCCATTCTGGTCACAGATTCAAGGTTGCTTGCGCGGTCTCTACCTAATGTAAGCAGAATTCGTAACTCGAATTTATGGCGGATCCGAGGTGTCCTTTGCCCGTCTGTTTCGCTCGGGTTGGGATGGCCAACAGACTGTTTCTAAAAATAGGTAACATCAGGTGAACATCTAACCCCGCTGTTATTTGCCGATTGAGTAGTTGGTTAGTGAAAAAGCTACGGGCGAACCCGCCACCTCAGGATGTTTCAACGAACTCTATCGCTATATCACCCTGAGATGAATCCAAAGACTTGTAGACGAAGACGATCTACATACCCAATGTCACCAACAGCCCGTGAGAGTTCGAGTCCTTACCACGAGACATTGGGATTTTTCAAGCCCAGTGGAGCCCCTCTCTTCCAGATGCAGTCAGATTTCTCCAACCTTGCGTCTGGTCACGAGTTCGAAGTCACTTGTGCGGCCTCTACCTGATGCGATAACGCGTAAATATTGGAGACCCGAGACGTCCTTTACTCGTCGTGGACACCCAAAATTGGGTGGCCAGCGGGTCGTTTCTAAGGATAGATGACATCAGGCAACATCTATCCCTGCGTCTTATCACACAGATTCAAAGTCGCTTGCGCGGCTTCTACCTTTAAAGTTTCAATTCTTACCGAATTATCGCAAAACCGAGACGTCCTTTACTCAGCATAGTCACCTGAGAACGGGTGCCAACAGATCGTTTTTAAGGATAGACATTAAAGGTAAATATCTACCCCTACTCTATAGAAAAGCATACGCTAATCAGACTCCCCCCTCCGGATATACATCGATTGAGCACCAACCGGTGCATCAATCATTCAGGGCCGCCCAAGGTATTCCTCCAGATCCGCCGCACACCGGGTTCACCAGCTTAGTCCTTCTTCAGAGAGGCTGCTAAATGGGGATTGAACCGTGAGTCGGAACGACCAATCAGGCCCGAGCTGCACGGCGCCATTAGGCTACTGACGATTGAGCATTGTGGCCGCCTAGTATAGCCCAAGGTTTTCCCCCGGATCCATACTTCGATACCAACTGTCCACGGCTGTAGTTTACAGACCGCAGGCAGTGGTCACGGCCAGTTTCTCTTCGAGGAGGCTACCAGATAGGAGCTGAACTGTGAATTAAGCCGACCAAAGATCAGGCCCAAGCTGCACGGAAACGTTCGACTTTCGCTGGTAGATGGCGGTTGACACTATGTATTTCGTTTTAATACGTGTATTGGCTTCCTGCTTCTGGGAGCATCTTTTCAGAAACCGGCCCTATCGCCTGCCACTGCCTTTTTGATAAACTAAATATTAGTTATATTGTCAGTCTTTATTACCTAAGTATTTCATCAGGACCTGTTGCTTTTATGATTTTCGCCAATATAACAGAGTTCATATAATTATAATTGATGTCGTCTTTCGTAGATGCTGCAGAGGAAATGTGGAAGTGGCACACGCGACGAACCCCGCAGTGACGAAGAACTCTTCGCCGATAGATTCACAACGCTGATAGAAGCATACAGTCCGAGCGCTGCTACGCAAGAATCTTCCGACCACGAAAAAAGTAGCATCAAAGTCAACATGTCAACTGCTATTTCCTTAATTAACAGGTCAAAATCTTGTCATACTATAAGTCCCCACTGGTTGTGTCACCAATTCGCTTACGCCGCATTCTCATATGCCAGATTATCACACATTATTTTCATATATAAACTAAAAATTTGGTCATTTAGGCCAGATTAGACCACCAAGGAGGCTCTGCAATGGGCTCGATTGCGTTTCTTCATGAACTAAAATCGGAAATTAGTTCATGTGAACGAGACAGGTCAGATGGGAGTGTCAACTATTACGGGCGAACCCATCCACCCTGGAGCGTTTTAACGATATAGATCGTTCTATCACCCCGAGGTGAAACGCAGAGACTTAACGACGAAGTCAAATCTAAGTACCAAGCTCCACCTAAGCCCATAAAGAGACCAACGCCTTTCCGTGAGGCACTGGGAATTTTCAAACCCAGTGGGGCTCCTCACGCCCTTACTACCAGATGCGGATCAGATTCCTCCGATCCCCCGTCTGGTTACAGGTCCGAGGTCGCTTGCGCGGTCCTCTATCTCTAAAGCGGTTATTCCTAGCTGGAATGTGGCGGATACGGGGCGGCCTTTGCTCGGCAACTATCACCCGAGATCGGGTGTCCCACATTATCATATCTCTGGATAATCATTAGAGGTACATACTTACCCCCGCTGTCTTAAGAAGCGTACACTTCTAAACTTCTTGAGAATCAGTCAGTGACAACACGGTCGGTTGCCCGCCCCATGCGCCAGATGTCCAGCTCATGCCCGAGTTCCCGTCCCCAGGTCTGCCGCACAGCGGATTCACCAGGTTGGTCCCTCTTCGCGGAGGCTCCTGAGCTCCGCTGTTGCTCCGCGAGCTGGGGCGATCAAAACACAGCGGCCATTATAGTCCAGACTCCACGTAGCCATTATGAGCCAAACCCGGAGTGCAGCCCGGAGTGCAAAGAAATTGGCATATGTGGAAGACAGATGTAACGGTATTGACACAGTATTATTTAAAATAGAATGCAAGGGAAGCCAGAAGAATTCCAGATTATGAAATTGGCAGGATAAAGATTATCAGTAGGGCCACATTTATCCCATGGTCATCAAAGGGTTGTCAGGATTCATGAGTTTGAAAACATCTTAATATTTATCTGTGCTTTTGAGAGTGATGAGTGCGAAAAAAAACGTTTTCATCGAGGAAATTATTTCTGCTGCATCAAGTTTCAAGGAATGGAACATGTTCTGGAATGGCCTCTAAATTTCGGACCTTAGCTAGTTTTTGTCATCACCTGCAATGCGAGATAGCAAAAGGCTTCCTATACGTGCAGGTGCAATTACGCAATTTCGATACTTTATTCCTTAGTTCTGATAATTCGTTTGATCAAAATATTTTATAGAACAGGCCTCGGCCTAGTTACATAGGTGACTGACTATCCATTCATTTTCTGGTATTAACCTAACGTAAAATTATTTTGTTCATAGTACCTACTAAAGTTCAGAAATTTTATACTCACTTTATATTGTTATTAATTTCACAACAACGTAAAATATGGAGTTTAGAATGTTTATCATAACGTACCAGACCTTCTATACATTTCGATTTCTATTTCTATTTTATTTTGACAATTGTTATTGTATCATGTGATTATTTTGATTATTCTTGTATAAAGTAACTTAAGTTGA
>JAOPUG010000384.1:13381427-13402437 GCA_027564375.1 Micropterix facetella | reverse complement strand
AGTTCAGGGGGGGTCAAGATTTATAATTATAAATATTATTTCTTTGATCTGAGTCACGCACTTTTCATTAATGTACATTACAACGAACCGCTCATAACAAACCGAACCGAACACTATGTTGCTATGCTACTCAATGATGGTCGGTCGGTTGGTAGGTAGGTGGTACCCACCGCGTCGTCGATGCTTAGAGTTCCGCAGATGTTGTTAAACAAAAGAAACACATGTGTAACCCCGAGAAAGCTCTGCTCTGCCTCTAGTCATTTATCCCTGAAATTATTGTGCGGTACGTTTTTTGTTCATGAATGCAGTACTTATTGTTTAGGAATAGGAAGCATCGGGTACCTACGCCCATTATGTACAGGTTTAAATTCACTAAAGTTTTGCCAAAATGTATTCAACCGCCCAACCTTTCAAATTGTCAAAGTATTAATACATATATTACGTCTCGGGTATTTCAGGCGGGGGGGGGGGGGGGTACACCCACCCCCTGGCTATGTCCATGCGATCAGATTATACCTACCTGTTTGCAGTTAACGCAGCATGTATCATAAAAATGTCCATTTTGAGCCTACTCAAGTAAAAATATAATAGCATTTTAGGATTTAGAAATTTGGTATAGAACGCCTTAAATATAAACATTATTACTTTTTGGCAATGAACAGTTAGGTATATTGTTACCTACTCTAGACATGAAAAATAAGGTAAATCAACTATGTATGACCTCGATACGTAGCTACTTATTAGGATTTTGGATTTTGGTGTTCCCGCCCACGTCGCGAGCCGCTGACTCCGCCTGGCTTCAAACGTCAAAAGGCAACTGAAGTAGAAGTGTGATAAAAGGGTGTTCTTGAGCACAGAGGAATACCGTTAATAAAAGCTTTTTTGCCAAGTATAATCGATTGCTTTTAATTGAGTTGTTTTCGTTGTAAATATGTAGTGTAAAATAAATACCCATCGTAAATCATGCGGTGTGCCACTTTTGCAAGCATTCACTTCATCGCAATCGTCGCATAGAGGTCTGCCTGTGTTCGGCATTGGCCATATATGGGACGTGGTGGTCGCAGCGCCATCTGTTCGCCACTTTGGCGAGATTCAGGGTGAACTGCGAACGATAGAGATGTGACGTCACCGGTGGAGATTGCCCCAAATCATCGTCGGTACGTTATCTTCGAAAAGTCCTCGCAGATAAACGGTGAAACGCTTTTGAGCATCGCTTGTGAATCATGGCGACGTTATTTTGACTTCATCGGTTTTTGAGTCCGTGACGCAATGTCAACCTGATTGGTTACAAAACATATATAACGGCTAGCTCAACGTAGTATTTATACTATTATTATCTTTGCTCTCGATCGGTTGTCTATGCGATCGGACGTCAGGACACAGAGATTGTAAAAATCGACTCAAAAGCCATGAAGCTAAAATAACTTTAACCTCAATATGATTACAAAACAAAAAGGAATAATAAACGTTCTAAGACGTTTCATCTTGGCTGTTCTCGGTTTCCCTTTTCCATACAAAACGAAGCGGTGAAACGATTGACAGATATATATCGTCATCATAGTAGCATCAATTTAAAAGGTGTTGATCTCAGCTTGCAATAGCTTCACCGAACATATCCGGGCCCATTGGCATTATAGGAGGACATTAGTCGAAGACGGTACTAGTGAGCGGCCGCTCTACAGTTCTCCATCACGCGTGACGTATCGGCTCGCTACAAGCCCTATCAGCTAGTCTGTGATGACTATGACATCGAGTACCATCATTCCCGCCCTCGACCTCCTTCTCTCTACCAATCCAAATTCTGTAGGATGCCTCCATTGACGCTTTCGAAGCTCCTCCAAATATTAGCTCAGCGCCGATCTTGTCAGGCCTAGATTCTTGAAGAGACTGTAGAGTGACATCGCTGCGGTAGTCCTCTTGCTCCGACATCCACAGCGAAGAGATCATTTAGGTGTGTCAACTGCTACGGGCGAACACGTCCACCCCGGAGCGTTTTAACGATATTGATCGTTCTATCACCCCGAGGCGAAACGCAGAGACTTTGGCCGTAGACAAATCTACATACCAAGCTCCACCTAGGCCCGTAAGAATCCAACGCCTTGCCGCGAGGCACTGGGAATTTTCAAACCCAGTGGGGCCCTCGCGCCCTCATTCCCAGATTCGGATCAGATTACTCCGATCCCCCGTCTGGTCTGAGGTCCGAGGTCGCTTGCGCGGTCCTCTACCTCTAAAGCGGCATTCCTTACTGGAATTTGGCGGATACGGGGCGGCCTTTGCTCGACAACTATCACCCGAGATCGGGTATGTATATGGATAAGTATTAGAGGTACCTGCTTACCCCCGCTGTCTTAAGAAGCGTAGATACCAGTCGAAGAGATCAGTCTTGAATCCGTTTCTCACTATCCGGTCTACAAGTTGCAGTACTTGTTTATTTTGAAGTAGTGGTATTTCGGTATGTTACTCCCCCATGGATTTTAACATGTGAAAAATAACGTAAGTTTTCAGAGCGAGCGAACGCGATCACGAGAGGGTTGTACGTTTCTATTCATGTCGGCTCGCTCCCAAAGTTCCACACCATAAGTCAAGAATTACGCCCCCATATCAGATTTGATGCATCTGACTGGCCGTTTGACCTTTCCAGACTATTGACACTACATGTAATACTAAACTGCAGCAGACGATTGTAATCTGTGCAATAAGCTTTAACGAGTCACATTACGCAAACGGCATTATTATCGGATTGTTGCGTCAACTCTCGATCCGTACTCGTCTTGGCGACCTTTTTTATCAATTTAACCATATAAGCAGGCGGATAGCCATGATGGCAATTGGCAATGTCTCACTGGCCCACATCTAATTTTAGCTACCCTTTTTCAATTATCACTTGTATGTTAGGATCATAACCACAAATTTAACTACTGTCTATAGGTAGATAACATAATATAATTTCACAATAAAGAGTAAAATTTTTCATCCTACTCTTCCAACTTTCATTATGAAAGTCGCAAAAATTACAACTCACCGTTACACCCTTTTAAATGAGCTTCAATTTCTCAAATTTACCCAAAAGACTCGCAGAAATTTCTAAACGAAAATTTGCTTTTTCCTAAGTTTTATTTATTACGGCGCCCTTCCGTGGATCATAAATAACAGAATCTTTCCGCCAAATCCGAAAAATTAAAATGGCCGCGTCCCCTCAGTGGAGGTAAAAAACACAAATCATTTTCATCATCACACACGCTGGCTAAAGGTGTGCAAAATCGATCTTGCAGGTAATATATAACTATAGCGACTGTTTAACGTTCTCGCTGTTTTTTGCGCTTATTATATCAAAAAAGGAAACTTGTCAGTGTTGGCACCATATTGCACGTAGACTGACGAAGCCTATACTCCAATAAATATCACGAGTCAAGACTGACGCTCAATTCGAATATTATTGTAATGAATTCGAGATTTAATTATAGATATAATAAATTGAATAAATAAGGGAGCTATCCCATGGGATGGTTTGGATGGTTTTCTCCTACTAATTTATGAAGAAATAAATTTGTAAAAAGCATAATTCTGAAATAACATCAGTGCAGATGCAACAGATGCTTGTTGACTCTGCCGCATGTTCGATACTGAGAGAGAATAAGAAGAAATGAATGAATGAAGTGATGTAACCTCGTCGCCGTATACGGCAAGCGGTTTACTCTGCGAAGTGGGTCATCATATTGGCTGCCCTCGTACCGATTTTGGAATAATCCAATGTTTCTGCTGCAAGTACTTAATAAGTTAAAAAAGGAAAATACCAGACGTGGATATTGTATGTAATAATCACTGAGGCAATCTTTCTAAATACATAACCAATTTCTTCATATCAACGACGCCTCTTGGGCCTTTGAATTGATTTGCTATCTCCTGTAATAAATTCGAATCCAACTTCATTTTCAACGTTTGGATTACGAAAGCTTCAAAAGCATCTATTTGTACCACTTCTGGCATATCTCCTTTCTCCATAGCAGTTCGGACCACCTGTATAAAGTCTGTGCGTAGTTTTTTCTTCTTTGGTTTCTTCCCCAAGAATTTCGCTCTTCTCAACACAATAATTTTCATATCTGTTTTATCTATATCGAAATTGCTAATAGCTCCTCCATGTTCTATAGTTAAATTTTTAGTTTTTATTTGTTCCATCGCAGTTATGAAATCTTTTTTGACGCAAATGTTGTTCAACTTCAAAATTTCAAGCTGTGTTTTTCTTTTCGTCAGTATTTGAATTACATTTATTGCGTTTTCGGGAGTGACAGGATTATTGCTTATATTCATTGTTTTTAAAGCGGATTTTCTTGTTATTCCTCTCATGATGACTTCAGCGCCTTTTGCTGTTAGTGCATTGCTGCTGATATCGAGAACCTGCAGCGGCTGATTTTGCAAAAGTGACTTTAAAGCCGCCGCTACGTTGTCCTTTAAACCATTCCAAGACATATTAAGCTCCTCCATATTATCGCCTTTTGCTAACTGTGCGATAAAAACCCTACATTTCGCCAAATGATTCCACGATAAATTCAGGTAATTCAGATGTGTATTATTCGCGACAGCTGCAGCGAAATTCCTCGCAGAATCTTCACTCAACTTATTGTGGCTAAAATCAAACCGCTTGCAAGCGCATTCTTTTCCAATGACATCGACAATATATTTAAATCCGATATCTCCCAAGTTGCTGTAACTCAAATTTAAATAAGCCAACGTGTAGTTCGTTTCTAGGCCGATCGCGATGCGCTTGGCGCCTTCGATGCCGATTCTGCAGCGCGACAGATCCAAGTGCGTCAATACATTGTTGACATCCAGCAACTGCTGAAGATGGTAACAGGCATCGCTCGTCAGTTTGTTTTCTTTCATAATGAGTTTCGTCACTGTGCCGTTGCTCATGAGAGACTCGCACATGGCGCGCACGCCCCTGGGATCGGCTTCGAAATACTCTAAATTTATAATTTCTTCAGATAAACACTTTAGGAACCTTTTCAGTGGTGCGACGTTGAGGGCTTTGCAGAGTTTCAGATATTTCGCTTGGTCGTCAGTTTGATCCATGATTTAATTTTGTAATTTTACACTTATATGTAATTTTATTCAACCTGTTATATAACTGTCCAAATTTTGAATATCGAGCACGTTTTTTTGTCAGAATCCTGAAACTGGTGTGCTTAACAAAATCATGAACGTATTATACACGTTATATTATAACAAAAGCATGAATGTATAACATGACACGAACGAAAGGTTGAATAGTAGGTGGTTATATATTTTCTTAAATAGTCTCAGTTTCTTTCAATCATTTAACATTCAGTTATACATATCTCCATCCAGGGCAGAATATTCAATTACTTACTTGATCGAGAAGCATGACGAAATGTCAGGACAGTTAAAACAAGCCTTAAAGCCCCAGTATACAATGACCGATACTGGCCCACTACAGACCATTGCTATTTTGTACAGGGGGGGTAATGGCGCAGGATAGCGGATAATTGCCAGTGGACAATGGACTTAAAAGTGGTGTGCAATGGCTATATTTTCGGTTTTTGGGCACACTTCAAAGGAATCATGGGGTAGCGTGGCCGGTGGTGTTCAGACAGTCGCCCATGGATCACCATGGCGTATGGCCGGCGACCAACCATCCCAGAATATGCGGGACCGTCCCGCAATAGCAGTTGTAATCACGCATTGCAATAAATACTACCGAGTCAATACTTACCTACCTGTACCTAAACAGATGGGAGGAGATGAAGTACCGTCGATGTGCCTTACTTGAGACAGTTTTCAACTTTAGAGATGTGTAAGTCTATAATTTATTTATATATTTTTAATTGAAAATGTGGGGTTTCTGAGTCAAGTCCTACTCTACGGTAAAATATATATTGCAATTATAAATAGGCAAGAATTTGTCTAGAATTTTTTTTTGTTAGTGTCTCAAGTTACCTATAGGAAGTGCTATACTTGAGACATCTCTAATAATTGTTCTAAGATTAATTTTAGACTATCTGTAGGAAAAATGAGGCATGGCCAAATTATGTAGGAACCAGGAAAAAAACCAAATTCAATATATTTATAATTAAAGTTATGACTTAATTAGTAAACATGTAATTAATGCATGTAAATAACACCTATGTAATATATATTTTAATGTAGTTATTATTCTTTTAACTTAAATGTCAAGATTTGACCAGATTTACAATTTAAAAAATGCATTAATTAATAAAAAAATAAATATTGTTTATTTCAATATTTTATATTGATAATAATATTTTTTTCAAAATACTATTTATTCAATATATTTCTATTATAGATCTTTTTCTGAAATGATTACTAAAACTATCATGATAAATCGAAAAATAGCTTAATTAACAAAAAAACTAAAAATGTCGGGGTAACTTGAGATATGTCTCAAGTTGCAAGTTGTCTCAATTAACCTCACCAACAACCAAATTACCAGAGAAAAAGATATATATTGAATATTACCTACATGATATTTATACACCACATACAATAGATACAATACACTAAATGAATTATAATACAAACATACATATGTATAAAGCCTGACCAAGAATATATGAGGTGCCGCCATATTTCGGAATTTCGTTGGAACTAATTTCTTACACTGACAGTACCTGCGCTCTGATGTCTTCTGTCTATGTCGTCTTCGGATTACCTACTGGATCTGTAATTATGGTGTCAAAATTGGCTCCCTCTTGACAGACCTCATATATTCTTGGTCAGGCTTTACATGCACATCCATGGACAAGGTTAAACGATTCCTCATTTTACGCACACTTTAGCAGATAATATTTATTGAAGTGTTTTATCGTAAGTCTAAGCCTCCATAGTGGCACTTCTGATAGATACGTACTAATTAAAAACTACCAACTAAAGATGTAACGACCTCTTTTTACTAGGATTTTGTTCACAACACTCTTACATATCGTATTATCATTATGTCATCTGACGGAGGAAACACGAATACTCCTTTTTGTTCGCTTCCCTGACCTCAAAAATTTGCAAGTAAATTTATTTTGGTCTAAACAGTTGATAACCTGGGCAATTAATTTTTATTCACAAGCCTTCTTTGTGTTTTCATTATATGTAAAGAAACTTTTACAAAATCGTATTAGCATGGATTTTCTTTGCTTTCAATGTTCCAATCGTCACTGATGTCATGTACTGCAGTATAGAAACTATCGTGATCACTTAAATCATCATTAATATCAAAAGTATGGATATAGTCTGTCGATAATATCCATAGTACTGCTTTTCTTTGAATTTGTTGAGATGTCGTTGCTTCCTCCACACGTAAAGGATCATCGTTTTTCAACGATATTGGGGTTTTCGTTTTCAATGACACTTTCCATATTTATTTGCTCAAAGGCCGTAGTCGCTGATGTCTGAATGAGGTCACGAGCAGTTACTGCCTAGCCAGGAGGAATTTATAATCTCTTCTTCATTTGATTTCTCGGTTTAGTTTCACTTAACCTAGATTCCTTGAGAAAAGCCTCAAATGCATTAGCCCATTCTTGTTTATTAGTTTCGTCATCGGTTTCTTTATTGTGGGAATCTTTTCTAGTACCTTATTTTTATTCAGCGGATATATACCCGAACAGCTAAACCCAGAAATAAAATTTGTGGCGTTTTCTCCCGTAATTTGATCAAGGATTTGTTTAGAAGCTTTGGGAATTGGTTCTTTGGTATTGTACCTCGATTTTTTTGTTTCCATTCCGTTAAGATTTTACTCCACCTTCCTTTCAAACGGTCTGAAGAATGCAACGTCCAGCGGTTGACACATATGGGTACTATTAGCGGGGATATATGTAAATCGAATATTTAATTCTTCGCATTTTTTAATAATGTTAATTGAAAGTTGTGAAGCTAAGTTGTCACCTATAACAACCTTTGGCCCATCTTTAAAAAACCAATCCTCGAATGTCTAGGTGTCAAACCTCTTTTGTGCGATTATAATAATTATTTTCTGGTCCATTTTCCATCCAGGAGTCATACAGATGCTCGGACCTATATACCACATATGGTGGTAGCAGAACACCTGAAGCTGTTCCGGCAAACATGACAGGTGTACTTGATTTGCTCGAAACTGCAATGTTCTTCGGATTTTTAAAACTTCTTCTAGTGAGCACTTTTATCTTTCCAGGGTCATCAGTCATATTGGTTTCATCAAAATTGATAATCGCCTCAGGCTTAACACCTTCGAGTGTAGTCGACAGTGATTCAAAGTAGATGTTTACAGTATCTGGAGTTATTGCGGCTCTCGCTCTTTTGATGTTGTCCACGAATCGTTGAGATATAATATTTTTGTTTCTTTCAAGGAATCCTTCCAGCCAGAATCTCCCTGGTATATTATTTTTAAATCTCGGTTCTACTATTCCTTTGCGGCCCAGGTAGTTCTTCACTATCAGTTTTAAGTCGAACGCAGTTATGGGGAAGTCCCACTTTGCACACAGTGAAATAGCTTCAACAATAACGTCTTCAGTTTCACGTGTGAGCACTGTGGGACGGCCGATTTCCTTGAACTGTTGCCCTTTCATTTTTCTTGCAAGTGTAGCGCGTGGAATCTTGTATTTCTCTTCTGCTTTCCTCAAAGCCATACCTTTCCGTACATCACAAACTGCCCTTTCGAGATCTTCATCCGAGTAATCTCCTGATATCGTTTTCTCATTTTGTTGGTTTGGAGTTCTCCTGCAAATAAAGAAATGTCTTTACTATATGCGATGAAGGTGTTTTGTAATGGCTTGTACCAACGCTTATCATTACATAGATAAAAAAAATATAGGTATTTTTACCAATCGATTTAATTATAATATATCCCATCCATTGAGAAGGTACTTTAAGTCCAGTTGCAGTTTTTTATGGGTGTCTGCGTAGGAAGTACTTCAGGGAAAGTCCAGTAGACGAAGCACTACGCATTGCGAAAGTGCCATGCCGGCTGAAAGGTGGACATTGATAGGCTGTGAAATTTATTAACCCTAATGTTATAATTTTCTCTCAGGTTATAATTTTCAAGAATCACACTCGCCGGTAAATCACACTCCATATTTTGGCCGTACGTTTAGTATCCATAATGAAGGATATAAAATAATTATATTACTCCGTATAAAACTATCAATTAGGTTTTGTGTTGCTAATATGAGACTAGATGAAAACATGAGACATGAAAAAAACTTGAGACACGTGACTGAAATTACCCACAACACATCGCCCATTTTAATTTTAACACTGAATTCGGGGCCTATTTTGTATAGCTGTATTTACAGGTTAAGTAGTCTAGAAGCGGCATCGCTTCATCTCTTTCATGGAGTGTTCCGTAAGTAGAGTTATAACGTCTATAAAAGTACTTACTTGATGTGACTATATTTCAGGTCAAATTACTCTGTTGCCTAATTAATAACTCCTGAACTATCCCGCACACACGCAGCCAAACTCAACACAGGATGAATGACACAGCCACATAATTTAGTGTTGCCAGTCAAAATAATTGTCAAAATGAAATATATAGTAATCAGGTATTTGTATCAAGTTAGCATACTGTCTTAAGTATGACACATCGACGGTACAGTACAGAACAATGATAGATGGAGGTGTTTTTTAAAAAAAAATTAGGGAAGCGGAATTTCATTCAAAAAATTCCTGGTCATCGTCCAGTACCTTCTTTGTTTGCCAGGGATGAACAAACATAACACACAAATAATGCAAACAACGCAAAGAATGAGTATTTTCATCGACGAATGCCTTATGGACATCAGATAACTCATCACTTTTAAAAAGTTACGTGAATTGTTTGTTGTAAAATTTAATATGGACAGTCAACTGTTATGACCAAAACCCAAAATTAGTGCAGAAATGCCACTCATGTGAAAAATTATTTTAAAAATAAATGATAAATTCGGTAAGTTGCTCATTACTTCACATTCACATCCCCTATACCTAAGAATGTCGACTTTTCATAAAGTTGGCCGCGTTGCTCGTGCATGGCTCATTCTGTACTGGGGCATTTACGTGTAGCTAACATTCCAGTATCTCCACTATCACAAAAATATGAAGATAGTGTAACGCGTGCTTTATTTTGCAACGAAAAATCATAGACAAGCGAGTAACGAAAACTCATAGATAATCAAGTTGCGCACATCGTTCGATTCGAGAAATCGATTCCAAATAGCTGGATTCTCCCATACAAAATATTCTTTGATAAGTCGATTGTACGCATCATCCATCGCTACGCCATCTGTCAAACTATAGCGATAGCATAGACTCGCGCGCGCTGTCACCACGTGAATTTCGCTTTGTTTTCCGTATTTTGCCGTTCCAAGTCGCAATTATGGCGGTTCGCGTGCAGTTCGAAAACAACAACGAAGTCGGCGTATTCAGTAAGCTCACAAACACATATTGCCTGGTAGCGATCGGCGGTTCTGAAAACTTCTACAGCGTATTCGAAGCCGAGCTGTCGGACACGATCCCCGTCGTACACGCCAGCATAGCCGGCTGCAGAATCATCGGAAGGATGACGGTGGCGAACCGGAATGGACTCTTAGTGCCCTCATCCACAACAGACACAGAACTGCAGCACATAAGAAACAGTTTACCGGATGCTGTGCGGGTGCAGCGGGTCGAAGAGCGGCTCAGCGCGCTCGGGAACGTTATAGCCTGCAACGATTACGTAGCGCTAGTTCATCCAGATTTGGATCGAGAGACCGAGGAGATGCTTGCTGACGTTTTAAACGTGGAAGTCTTCAGACAGACAATTGCAAGCAACGTTCTCGTCGGATCGTATGCAGTGCTCACAAACCAAGGTGGGCTCGTGCACCCAAAAACGACCATTCAGGATCAAGATGAGCTCTCGTCGCTGCTGCAGGTACCTTTAGTTGCAGGGACGGTGAATCGGGGCAGTGAGGTACTCGCTGCCGGGATGGTCGTCAACGACTGGGCAGCATTTTGCGGAATGGACACGACTTCCACAGAAATATCTGTTATCGAGAGCGTTTTTAAACTGAACGATGCGCAGCCCAGCGCCATTACATCAACAATGCGGGCTTCGCTAATCGAAAGCATGTCGTAATAAATCCCTAGGTTAAATGTTGTTTTACATAAACATTAAAAATTCCGCATTTTTGTTGTTATTTTGATGTAGCACTGTTGTGCAATCATTTGCAAAATTGTGCAATCAGTTAGCGACATCTGTTGGGTGACATAGAATGTATACAGGTTTATTTGCCGATTGTAAAAAAGAAACAAATTTGGGAAAAAAAAATTTTCACAAAACGGAAAGGCGTTTCGGACCATTCTGAGTGGAATGGACCAACAATTTATTTCTGGGACTTGTTACTTTAATCTTGCATCTTATATCAGCGTAGAATACATTTAGTGACATATATTAAATGACAAGAAGTATTCAGGTTATTTGGAATTTTAATATATAAAAAATAAATTGTATTCTTGCAAAATAGTTTATTAAATTACGAAATCGACACGCTTGTCCAGTGAGTTACAGCAGACAAAACGCCTAGCCTGGTGGAATAAAACCGTGAATTCTTTAGCATCAGCGCTTGTTCTTGTGACTTCAGGTCCGTTCAGTGGGATAGTAAATTTTGAAATAAAGTTGAATCTTACTAAACTAAATAATATCTTTATTATCATTAAAGCATTATACAATTGGAAAACATTTAATAAATAGCCTACTTATATTTATTATGACTTGACTTACAATGTACAAAAGTTGAGTGTTCGTTTGAAATGCAACCGAGAAATGCTAAGAGTATTAAATTGGTTCGAAACGTGATATCAAATTGATAAAAGCTACTGACGAAATTCAAAAAGTTTCTTTAAATAATAATGAGGTTGTTGGGTCTTTCTGCCGGTCTTTGGTAGGTTTGAACTCGGTGGAATTGCATTGCTCTTTACGAGTACATATATTTCGACTGTGACTGAGACGCATTAATTTTTTCATAAAACAGCATATAAGCGTAACAGTGGAGGACTTCGTCCAATGACACTTCGTGCACCACCGTATCGCTCGTGTAGAACCATCTGGGGAAAAAAAAAAACTGTATCACTTCCATATATTTTTACTCATTTTCTTTTAGATATACAAACCTTTTCGCTTCAAATCCATTTCCACGTCTATATGTAACAAAGTGTCCGGACCGAGGCCCTCCGACATGAACCACGACCGCCTGCAATCGGTAAGCTGCACGGTAGTCGCCCGATCCATTTGCTAACGTTGTATCAGGCACATCAGATGTTGCAGTCGGCATGCTCTGAGACATGAGCGCCGGTAGGTCAACCTGCAAATTTTATATTATTTAACTGTCGTACGGTCTCATGGGTCGCACAGGTTCTGAGAAACGCTTAATTGCATGTTCCCCCTTTCCCCTCAGTCCGTGCGTCTCGGTAGCTTCGAGTTTGGTTGTGGAGACGCCCTGGAGGGTAGTGTTTGCATCAGTAGGAGCAAAATAGGTTAGTACGATCGATTTAAAGTAGTCTTTCCGCCTGTGGGACCACACGGTAACTATGTGACTTCTTTTGTACTGAAATACCTCTAAGTGTTTAATATCTAATTTTTCCTAAAATGCAAGCTCCTGGTCGTCGTAGACTGGAAAATAAATCGACATATTGATGTTATTCCTGCCTCAAATGCGTGTGTTTGGAATATGCTAAGCAATTGTGCCCAGATTGTGAGCAAAATTTTCACATTTTGCATCCTTACATTTTTTCCTCTTAAGATCTGCTCTGCTATATATGTATTTTATTCCATTAATACATTCCTAATGTTATTCCTAAGATTTTTTTTAGAGAAGTATGCACGAAGTTAAGAATTAAGAAGAAGAACGAGGTGTAAGAATTTAAACAAAATTAAGGGTAAATTTTCTGTACGTTTTCCTGCAATCGGAAATAAATATATTCATGTGGATGCCAAACCGCTGCATTAGTTTCAATGTGACTTCTACCAATCAAGTTGTACAACATAAAGTGATTGAATTGTCGTATCACAAAAGCTCAAAAGTAGTTAGAAAGTTGCGTTCCTTTAACTGGAAGTTAAAAATAAACACCCTATTTTCTTGACTGGATGTACACACGCTTCTTCTAGGAAGGAGTTAATTATTTTCTTGGAGAGACCAAGATCCTTGAAGAGGCGAAATAAAAATAAATTTTGAGATAAACATGTAATTAACTGAGTAAAGCTTAATTAAAATGGCTTTACGAGTCAAAAAAAAAACAAAAAATGTATTCAGAAGAAATTTGATTCCCTATTTTAACCGAATAATTATTATCGTAATGTTGACTCACCTTCGGCGGCTGCGACGCTGCAAAAGGAGCCAGCGAAAGCGTTTCGGGGAACGAAACATGATCATTCCTCTTGCTTAAACCTGCGGGAGTCCACTGCGTCCTCGACAAATGTAGGCAGAGGCACGTCGGCAACTGTAATTCAAACAAAATATCCATTTTATCCAATGACCGCGTACAGGATGATTCAGAGGAACTCGAACACAACAACACCTGAGTTGTATTTGTGGATGGGGGAGCTTAATGGTTCCACGCAGCTTGTACAAGCAAGGCGAGTTTGGTCGTGCGGCCGGTACAACTCATGGTTCAGCTCCCATTCGGGAGTCTTCTCAAAGAGGTAAATTGAATGAAAGAATTCAATCGGATGGGCTCTGGGCAGTGCACTCTGCAAAAGCAGTATTGTGTCTGGCGGATTGCCAAGGGGAGTCTGGAAATGTAGTCTGCCTAAACCAACGATGCTAAGATGCTAACCTGTCGTCGCTTTAAAATGGCCCATTGCTCATACGCCCCTGGTGACTACAGCGGCTGCGGGCAAAGGGCATCAAAAGCGCTAATTGCTTACGACAGGGTATGATTTGAGTTACATGCTACGGGCGAACCCGCCACCACGAGGCGTTTCAACGAACTTTATCGTTATATCACCTCAAGATGAGCACAAGAACTTTGGACATTACAATCCACAAGTCCAGCTCAACCACGGCCCGTCAGAGGCCAACCCTTATGGCAAGGCACTGAGCAAAAACACAACTGGAAACCCTCATCCCCTGACTACCAAATTTAGTCAGATTTCTCCGTCCATCTGTTTGGTTCCAGGTTCAAAGTCCCTTGCGCGGCTTATACCTGTCGTATTATACGCGGCATTCCGTCACACGGAAATATTGCAGATCTGAGGCGTCCTTTATCGGGAGGCCAACAGATCGTTACGAAGGATGGCGATGACAGGTCGACACCTACCCCCAGATCCTGGGACGCATTACGCTTCCAGACTCCCCCGGCTATTCATCAGTTGAGCAAGGCTGGTAAATCGATCAATGCATCAACCGTCCAGGGCCGCCCGACGGTTTCCCCCAGATCAACCGCACAGCAGGCTCACAACAGAGTTGGCCAATAGGACCCGAGCTGCTCGACTACATTAGGCCTCAAAAAATTGCTTACGATAGATAGAAGTTCGCACAAGTGACCTCAGCGGTTACCTAGTGGAACGAGAAGTCTTCCAAAACTGGTAAGCAGGGAGTGAGGAACCCCCACTGGCTAGCCAGTGCCCTCGCTATTTGAGGTTGGACTCCGCTGGACAGTGGCAACTGGATCAGAAGATTGTTTATGTCCTAAAGTTTTTGCGACTCATATCAGGGTGACAAGATGACAAGATTCTTATAAAATTCTAAAAATGGCTGGTTCGCCCACATCACAATCTTTATCTGTAGTTGCAGTTTTATAGTTTCATATCCTTTTTAAGCGAAGAATTGATTTGTAGGCTTTAAAATACAAGACCAAGTATTTTATAAAACAAGAACACCAAGGAACATGGCGAGATATCCTAAGCTTTAATAATATTCAAATAGAGTGAAATTTACAATTGGTCTATTAGTACCCCAAGAGATTCCCAATTCAAACGTTATTTTTAAAAAAAACACAAAACATTACTTCGTCTTATTGTATTTCCAAGCCTCCATTTCGAGTTTTTGAGTTAAGGTGCTGGCGATTACACGTGTTTAATAGTGTTTAGGATGTGTTTAGTATCCAACAGCGTTTTTAATATGTCAAGTTTTTTAATTTGGCGGGCAAAAGGTGTGTTATCGCCTATCCTAGGCAAGCTTTTGCTGAAGTTAGTTGCTTCATAATATGATTGTATACTCTTAAAAATGTCGAGTATTCATTTATTTTTTGGTAAAAGGAAGACCATGACACGACACTACAACAAAAAGCCTTTCAGATGCCAACGGTTCATAGACAGACCAACTAATAGACTGTGATACAAAACAACTATAACATTTAAAAATTCTACATCAACTACAACATTTTTGGATGTCAAGGTGACGAGGGGAAACGGAGAAGTGACAATACTATCGGGCATATGGTATATCGGAAGCCCAGACACGGACAGATATTGCATGCCAGCTCACACCATCATCCCTACCATCTAAGCTCAGTGCAAACTATGCAACACTGAACATTTTCCGCAGGGAGTGGAACATGTCATAGATGTCCTTAAAAAAAATGGTTATGGAAAAATCACAAGACACTCACACGATCCAATACCAAGATCCAGATCAAGAGCATTCTTACCGTACGTTAAGGGCTTGACAGATCAAATAAGTAAGATGCTAAGCAAATTCTATATAAAAACAATCTTTAAACTGACTCAAAATAAAGCTCAAGTTTTGAGGCATTTTAAGGATGTAATACCCCTGCAAATCCATATGCTGCTTACCCACAGAACAATAGCGAAACAACTGACAGTATTTCAATCCCCCCGGACAACAGAGGCTGTAACATCTCCAAAACGTCGGAAACTATAAACTTCACAGGGTAAATCCGTTTTTATCTTGTTTTTAATACTAAACAACTCATATGCAACTTCGATTTCATATGACATTCTTCACTTGGTCACTTGCACTGGAAGGAAATGTTGTATGACAGGACATCAGAGATTTTATTTAAATGCCTTTCATCATACACTTCCAGACCTCAGTAACCTAGCTAGCTGGAGCTATTCAGAATATAGTTTATGTCCGCTTTGTAGCAATACCCCTTGCTCAGCTAGACATATTTTAGCTGGCTGCAAGGCGGTATTATATCAAGGACGGTATACTTACCGCCATGACAAAGCCTTGCTGTTATTCGCAACGTAATTAGACTCTCAGTAGCTCGTGCCAACAAGGGTCTGACAGTACCCTCCAAACCATCAATACAGTTTGTGCGGTGGATCTAAAAGCAAAAACATTCCACCACAAACCGTTTCTCAATAATAGAGATAACTTCAGATTTGACTCTGGAAGTCTATTCGGTATCTATGCAGTATCAATTCCCTGAAAGTCTCGGATGTACAGCCCTCCATCCAGATATAACTCTTGACTCCCCATCTTGGAAAATGACCCTTATTGTAGAATTAACTGTTCCATGGGAATCAAATATACCAAAAGACCACGAGTACAAATTAAATCAATACTATGATCTCGCAAATGCCATCACCCTGAACGGCTCCACTGTTCACCTTCATGCGGTGGAAGTTGGCGCTCGTGGCCTCCCAGTCAAATATCTGTTTCATCTCTTTTGAGGATCTTGGTCTCCCCATGAAAATAATTAACTCCTTCTTAGAAAAAATATCAAACTGCAATATCCGCATCTCAAATTCTATTTCTTTGAAGGGGGAGTGAGTGATAGGATGGACACTCATATGTGGCAAAACAGCTCTCCTAAACCTACCACAGCTGGTCGTTAGTCCAGAATCCACCGCTCACCCTCCAGAAATGTAACAATAGTACTATGATGGGCCCGATCCCGGTTGGTGAATTCCATGGGAGCTACATTTGTATTTACTTACTTGGTCAAAGGAGAATACATACCTTACCGAAGCTGACAGTCTTGATGTGAGCGTTGAGTGTATCAGGTGGCAATCCTTGCGGGCGTCCGGCGTCGCACGAGACGCATGCGACCCCGCGTAGAAGCTCGGGTGCCGTGAAAGCGCGCAGCAAAGCGCCCACAGACAGCGTGCCACTGCCCGTTGGAGCCCCATTTACCAATGGCAGAGACACGCTGTCAAATTTGTCGTAACGTACGGGCGTCTGAAATTAAATTTCCGCTATTTTAACATGCGTAAATCTATTGAGGACTCAAATCGTTGGCTCAGAAGAACTTTTAATTTTGTTTTTTTTTTCTTTCAATGTTACACCAAACCGTATCTCTTCCAACCTAAATCTACTACCGTGATTGTTACACGTTACACATAAATAAGACAAAAAAGTTTGAAGCACTCGACGTTTTGGCAATGTTACTACTGTCATTGTCCGGGGTAGACTGAAGTGCTGTCAGTTGTCATCTGCTATTGTTCTGTGGGTAGGCGGTCTACTGCTGCTGTTACTAAGCATGGGTGCGGCGCACGTGAATTTTGAACACACAACACTCTGCAGAATTTTGAACACACAACACTCCTGCCATTCACACGCAAGACTTTGAAACCTTTGACTCTATTGTAGTTCAAAGTTCTTATTTCTATGGCTTCCTTTATGCGGGTAGAAAGAATTGTTCTTTGGATTGTAAAATGGGATTTTTGAACTGCACCCAGTGGTTCATCCGCTATACAAAAAGTGTTTGCAGACTTCCATTTTTCTCGTTCAGGTTTTAAACAGCCTTGATGTATTCCATCAGTCGAGTCGCTATGGGTCGTATTGTTTGTTCAACGTAAGCCAACCCACAGCTGCACTCGATCTTACGCACACCTAGTAGTAACCGCAGTAGTATGCGGTCTATTTGCAGGACATTTGATGACACTGACAGCACCAGTCTACTGTGCTGTCAGTTGTCTGGACGACGACGGTTGTAACTTCGCCGAAACGTCAGATGCTTCAAGCTTCACAAGGTAAAATCCGTTTTTGTCTTATTTATAAAAATCTACTCCATCTACAATCTGTGTGAAAATTGTGCCAACTGTCATCAAAGTGTCAACGGTGCTTGCATTAAGATTTTTTGATCTATAGTGACAAAAAACTACAAAATACTATTAATTTCGTCAATATCAACTCTGTCAACTGTGCTTGTGTTGATTTTTATTTATATTGGCAAAACACTTCAAAATACTGTTAATTTCCTCGAGAAATATCATTTTTACCTACCCATCTTTCCATACATTTTAAAATAAAAACTAATTTTAATATGTAAGTATGCTGTTATCATAAAGGCAAGTGGCCTGCCATGGCTGTAAAAATCACTGGTGCACAAAATTAAATGAAATGACAACTGAACTATGAGTCCCTGAAGTTATATTACGAGGACTGTGAAAACATGATTCCAACGCTTTTTAACATAAGTAAACTCGGCAGCAATATTAAAAAACTGAAACAAAGGCAAACAATCACACGATGCGAAGAAATGATCGGTGAGATCATCGATCGAAAGAATCGATGCAGGAATGTTTTACTCTTTGATATTCCAGGGCCAACGTCAGAAACACATTAAAATTATATTATAAAATAAAGATGACATCAGAAAAAACAAAAATCATGATTAAAACCAATGGCACATAGATACAGATAATTTAACAACAATTCTGGATAGTAATACACCCACTAAAAATAGAAAAGCACACATTAATCACAAACCCTGGATAAACGTGGATATTATTAGTCTCATATGAGAAAAGAATGGGACAAATACAAACTGAACCGAAGCCCAACATCATACTGAGAATATAGAACTGCAAAAAACCAACTTCAGTCCGATATCTTCAGTCAAAAAAGAACCTTATTGACACAGGCTGTACGTAAGTCTTTCTACACCTAGATACGTCGACAAAATGTCAAAAATTTCTTGTCCGCTATGCCATGCCTACGCGATAGTACAAACAATAGTATTGCTAGTGAATCCTTGCAAGTTACAAACATTTTCGCAAAACAGTTCTTCAATGCTTTTGTAATTGAATCGGCAGGACCACTGTTGTCGATAAATGCATTGTCTTGGGTGAAAAATGCATTAGAATCAGTAACCATCACAACAAATATTGTTAAAACACACCTGAAAAGCTAAATACAGACTCTGCAATGGATACTGACAATCTACCGTCTGTGCTCTTAAAACGTTACGCCTCAACTTTAAGTTCGCCCTTGGCTAAATTGATGCAACAATCATTATGCACTGGCAAAGTGCTGTCAGACTGGAAGCATGCAGTGGCGGTGCCAATTTACAAGAAGGGTGACAAGCTGAGTGCGTCCAACTATTGTCCCATTAGCCTCACCAGCACCATCTGTAAGTCATGGAGCGAATCATCATCAAAGAACTGCGAGTTTTTCTATCCCAGCAGAACATCATCAATGAGGATTTGTGCCAGGTCGATCTGTTGTTACGAATCTCATTCAATGTCTCAACGATTGGACTTCAAGTTGGGATAAGGAAGACCCTATGGACATAATGTAGCTGGGTTAAGAGAAGGCTTTCGAAAGATAAAAACCGCCTCCTGTTAAAGCTTGAGCATCTGGTGATAACAGGAAGTGTTTTGAGATGGATTGTGGACTTCCTTGCCAATCGCACCTTTTAAGTAAGGGCGGAAATGGCTTTATTGAGATCATATAATGTCCACAACGGTGTCCCAGAGGGATCGGTCCTAGGCCAGTGTTATTCCTTCTATACTTGACAGGCCTACGAGCTAGTATATCATCAAGCATGAGTCTTTACGCAGACGATACGAAGATATACGCATATCAACTACTCAGCAGCTGTAGCTTACAGAATGACCTCGAAGAACTCAGCACTTGGACATTGGAATGACTTCTAACTCTGAATGCTGATATTGTGATGTTCATCTTGAGAAAAAGAACACTAAGCAGCCATACTTTCTAGAAAAAGCTCATCTGTGAAATCACAAGTAGACCTTAGCATAATAGTCACCGAAGACTTAAAATGGGAAGAAAACGTGACTGCAATAGTAAAGAGGGCAAACTCTATTGTTCCTCATTCGTAGAACTTTTCACCATATTACAAAGGAGCTGATGCTGAAAATCTTTAAGTCATTTGTGAGACCCATTTTGGAACACACCAACACACATCTGCGTGAGTATCATCTGAAATTCCAGCATGAATCATCCTATTCAAATCTAAAGAAACATTCCTCTGCAGTAGGGTGGTAAATATACTAAATAATAATAATCTACGTCTACTATATCTTAAAGAAATCGACAGCATACACTTCTACCCCAGTAACCTCGCTTGTTGGAGCTATTCAGAAAATAGTTAATGTCCCCTTTATAGCAATACCCCTTGCACGGCTAGACTTATTATAGCTGGCTGCAAGGTAGCCTTAGATCCAAGACGGTATACTTACTGCCATGACAAAGTCCACACTGTAATTCGCGAGGTAATTAGTCTCCAGTGGCTCGAGCCAACAAGGGTCTGACAGTACCCTCTAAACCACAAATACAGTTTGTGCGGGATGGCTCTAAAGGCAAAAAACATTCCACAAAAAACTTTTCTCAATAATCGAGAAAGCTTCAGATTGGATTCTGGAGGTCGATTCGGCTTTAAGCAGTATCAATTCCTTGAAAGTCTTGGATGCACAGCCCTCCATCCAGATTCAGATCAGTTTATTCAGTGGAAATACATTATGAACGTCAATAGACAATAATAGTACTTTTTTTTCTGTTTTTTTCCGGCGAGTTCTACAAGTAAGATTCTACTGGAAAGAACCGCCAAAGAAAACCAGTGACTACTTTTTTGGTAATATTATTGTCAAATAGTTAGGATTCTATATAATTCAAAAATATTTTATTTTATTTTTTCTGTCTCTGTCTTCATGTCCTCGATGTTCCCATGAATTGAAAACATGAAACAGAATAACTCTTTACTCCCCATCTCGGAAGATGGCCCTTATTGTAGAATTAACTGCTTCATGGGAATCAAATATCCCAAAAGACCATGAGTACAAATTAAATAAATACCATTATCTCACAAATGTCGTCACCCGGAAAGGCTTCAACTGTTC
>JAOPUG010000384.1:13365682-13381327 GCA_027564375.1 Micropterix facetella | reverse complement strand
TTTATTGAATGCATTTCTTTATTGTCAATTTATGGTTATATAACAAGTGTCGCTTTCTGTTCCATAATCTGAACCAAAGGGTGTACAATATATCATATACAATATACAATTTAGTCTAAATATTCCTCGAAATATTTTCAATAAAATATATTTTCAACAAATCAATTTAACTCAATTTACAAGACCTAATTCATAATTTGAAAGAAAAAATCTAAAATACTTTATCACAATTTATACAAAAATAAATTTAATTGTACATTTAATCTAGACCACAATCACTATTCATTTTTTATTTTTTAATAAAGTACTTGTGTCATAATAAATAGTCATTTTTATTGCTATCAAATTAATATATAACTATAATATAATATATAATGGGCTATCAAATTAATCAACAAATTCCAGCTCTATGGATGTTTTATTACTAATTTGTATGCAAACAAACGCCATGCATGCAACTGATCATATTATTCACCACTGCATTTAAGGCACATTCTTATATGCAAGGCCCAGTACATGATGGATTAAGGCTACTCAGCGATAGGCCAATAAAAAAAAAATGCTGGCATTCTCCATACCCGACATAGTGATCTTAATCCCTTTCTGATAATTACCTGATGCTGATTGTTACTTTTGAAGAGAAAACGCAAACGACTCAAGTTCCATCAGCCCAAGGTCCATACGGGACGCAAGTATCGTATGTGGCTGCTACAGAAAGCGCTTCTACAGCAAGACCCGCGGCTGCAACGTCAACGACTCAACGGCAAATACCCAAAGAGCTTCCGTCGCATCGGGGCCGTCGCACCACCTGCTGACTAATTCCGAACAACAAGTACGTATAACCAAAACTACATTTGCGCAAAGGCCTTTTTAGTTCTATAGCCCCTAGATTTTTTAATTACTTTAAGGATAAGTTTAAAACGTGTAGAAGTTTACAAATGAAAAAAGAAAAATGGTCCACATCAATTGCAGAATGGTCCTTGCACGTAAACAACTGGCAACGGCGACGTTTCGTTGATGCTGAGAATCTTTTCTTCCGCAATACATATGACCGAAACACAACGCGTTTTGGAGGGTTTCTTTTTTCTTCTGTTTATCGGCTCAACACTCCGACCGTTATTCATTTTGAGAAAACACTTATATCTTAAAGTAAATATCTGATATTTAATCTGAAGATGGTCTTTCATGAGGTTGAATGCCAAAGAAATGAATGAAAAAACGTTTCAGGAAAACTCTAAGGAGCCTTTGCTGGGAAGACAAATTTTGTAAAATTTGAGCATTTATGCGCCAATATTCATCAGAGTGTAGAAAATTCTTCCATGATTTCCTCCTCCTCTTTAGATTCGTCTGAAGTGTTTTCTTATTCGGTAGCACCCCTTCAATTTTTTGCTCCATTTCTTCTCCTGAAAACTCGCTCTCACTCAAGGGAAGGTAAGTCTCATCATCTTGCTCTGGCTCATCGAATAAATCGAACAATTTTTTCTAACTCATTTTGTGTAAGCGGCCTACGAGTCATAATGGGGTACTGAAATAAAAAATACATTTAGCTACGATATAAATGAGAAAGAAGTCAGAAAAAAGTAGTGTTTGCAGGCACGTGTCGTAAAATTTACGCTCAATGGTAATTCCCCAGATAACAAACACTTGTGTACACACGCGATACGTTTATAGATTAGAGAGATACTGACCTTCAAATAGCTGGGAGCTCGATGCTCGCGACTAAGTGGCAAAAGTGGGGGAAGCGATTAGGCAGTTTTGTCATAAATTTTAAAACAGCGCCCTCGCTGGAAGGTTAAATTAATGCTACTATCAATTTAATTTATTATTATATATTACTAATAAATACGTATGCATAAAATACAATGCCTTTCAGCATACACTTCCAGACCCGAGTAACATTACTCGTTGGAGCTATTCAGAGTATAGTTCATGTCCTCTATAGCAATACCCCTTGCCCAGCTAGACATATTTTGGCTGGTTACAAGGTGACTTTAGAACAAGGACGACATACTTACCGCCTTGACAAAGTCCTTGCTGTTATTCGCAAGGTAAATAGCCTCACTGGCTCGTGCCAACAAGGATCTTACAGTACCCTCCAAGCCACCAATACAGTTTGTGCCGGATGGTTCTAAAGGCAAAAAACATTCCACTTCAGATTGGATTCTGGAGATCAATTCTGTCTCGAAACAATATCAATTCCCTGAAAATCTCGGATGCACAGCCCTCCATCCAGATATAACTCTTTACTCCCTATCTTAGAAGATGGCCTTTATTGTAGAATTAACCGTTCCATGGGAATCAAATATATACCCCAAAAGAGCATTAGTACAAATTAAATAAATACCATAATCTCGCAAATGCCGTCACCCGGAACGACATCACTGTCCACCTTCACATGGTGGAAGTTGGCGCTCGTGGCTTCCCAACCAAATCTCGATTTGACCTATGTAAGGATCGTGGTCTCTCCAGGAAAATAATTAACTCCTTCCTAGAAGAAATATCTAAAACTGCAACTTCTACTTCTCAAATTCTGTTGCTTCGAAGGGGGAGTGAATGGGTGGTAAGGTGCATGCTCACATATGGCAAGACAGCTGTCCTAAACCTACCACAGCCGGTCATCAGTCCGGAATCCACCGCTCACTCCCCAGAAGCATAACAATAGTATTATGAATAGGTCCATTTGTATTTACTTTATGATTGAAACATTCACCGCTCGGTCATCACTTTCAGTTATGATGATATGGTGGAATCAATACTGCCGGCGCTCACCTCAGCTTTGCTGGGCATGATCGCCTGCAAATACTAACCTTACTAGAACACACCGTGCACTGTAGTCTCGTAGCCATGGTCCCATTGAAAGGTGGCGCTGGAGGGATGCGAGGAGGGAATCCCGCGCCTCGCCCGGAGCTCACTCCCCTCCCTACCACGTTGAGGTGGCAAAACGAACGAGAGACACCTCGTTGAAGAGCCGATGCCGTCGGTGCCTTGTTCGGACTATCGTTAACTGAAATATATATAAACATAAGAAATATATAAATATAATTACAATAATATAAATAAATATAATAATATTAACAAAATTTAAATATAAAAGAGAAATTGTGTCGACTTTTCACTGTATGTACTTGCTAATCTTCATAATTACTGACCCGATCGAGGTGCGCTTTTTACCAATGCGTAGAGAATTTTCCCGGCCTAGTTTTAGGCTAAGTTTTTTCAGGATCGGTCTTCGGGAGGCTAAGCGATAATAAAAAATGTTTGAAATTACCAATATGGGCAAATCCAGTTTACGATCGAATAATAAGTTGTCGAAGTCGTTCAACTCTACCTATCGACTCGGCTCCTCGGCTAAACGCATGCGATATGTCTAGCTTCTTATTCTATCATACGTGCGGGTTGAGTTTGTAAAAAGATTTTATCATAGTATTTTTACATGATTTGTAATAAACTCTATGCAGTAAAATTCAATAATCTGAACATTTTTCCTATTAGATGCGGAAGAGTGACTCGCTCTATTTAGATATTAATGTCGATTAGCCGCTTGCCGTGCGATAATTTACAGTGTCAACATACGATTAAAATCTTGACTTCCTTGTTCATAAACTGCATCTTTAAATATCGCAAGATTACAGAATGTGCAGCAGAGAAAAAATCAGTTTTAATATTTTATAACCAAATAATATTATGGAAATAAAAGCAGCAGAAATGGAATTACAACAAACAAAACGCTTCTTTGAAGCACATTTTCCACAGAAACATTAAATATTCTATATACCTATTAATAATAATACCCTATTGATGCGAAGGAGGTGACAGGCGAATGTGGTTGTGCTTTTCCAGAGAAAAATCATGATTTTTGAAGAAACCATCGTTGATAAATTTAATAAGCCAGTTATACTTGCCTATTAAATAGGCAATTATTCTCTGTATCGAGTATATCGAGCATGGTTATATGTAGAAACTGCAACTATAGTTACTTTTAGTTTGAGGATGTTTCTATAAATTTAAATAGATAATAATAAATAGGTCACATATTATTTGTGTCAAAAATGCAATCAAGCTTTTCTAATTATGACATTAAGCACAACCTGACTAAATTAGACTCTAAGGTGAACGGATCCCTGAAATAATGGTTTGGACTGGCTCATCCGGCTGACCCATCAACACTGTACAGATCTCACAATAACTTTGGACTAAACATAAGAAACCGTCGACATTCTATCAAAAGGCGAGAATAACCAAACGATTTATACTCAAAGACTCCAATGATAGTGCCATTCAAGCCTTACCCGACACATCCCTGTCGGATGAACTAGAATCAAGACTCAACTTCTACAAATCATTCCAAGTCGGTACCTCCGCCAATAGTTTTGCTTAGGACATGGAGCAAGGATTCGAACTGCACACCTTGAACCTAGAAATGCAGAATGACTGGCTAACTGTGGGTGACTTCTGCATGCCCCCTGCATTGAAGTGGAAATCCATAATATATAACTGGTCCTGAGCTGCTCAAGTTTTAACTAAATGCGTTCCAACTTACTCTCCCCGACCCGAGTAACCTAGCCGATGGGGAAAATCGACAAATAAACCACGCCCGTCGTGCAAGGAGTTTGTAGGCACTGCCAAACACCTGCTATACGGATGCAAAATACTGCTTGAGAGAGGTCAATATTCTTACCGCCACGATAAAGTCCTCTAAATATAAAGATATGACAAAGAGAGGCCATTAGCCTATCCATTGCACGGACCGGAAAACGATAAATCAGTAATGTTTTCGAGAAGGTCAACTTTGTGGAAACCTGGAGCCAAAAAGCTGCCCCAAAATACTAAATACTAACCTTGAATTAAACATTCCTCAATTCTGAGAGCAGCAAAGGACTGACAATTGTTGATACATATGAGAAGCATTACCAAATGCCTTCAGAGATCTGTACAGCAGCATACAGACTGGATATAGTCATATTCTCCAAGGCAATAAAGCATGTAATACTTGTTGAACTTACAGTTCCAAGGGAGAGTAACATACCGAAGGACCACAACTTCAAAGTAAACAAGTACTGCAACATAGTAGACCGGATAGTGAGAAATGGATTCAAGACTGATCTCTACGTCGTGGAAGTCGGAGGAAGAGGACTACCAATGAAGTCGCTCTACAGTATCTTAAAGTATCTAGGCCTATCAAGATTGGGGCTGAGCTCATATATGGGGAGAGCTTCGAAAGTGTCAGTGGAGACATCCTACAGAATTTGGATAGGTAGAGAGAGGGAGATCGAAGGCGGGACTGGTGCTTCTCCGCATCCTAGCCGATGAGGGCTTGTAGCGAGCTGAAAAGTAATGCGCGCTGAAGAACTGTAGAGCGTTCGCTCAGTAGTATTGTTCTCGTCTGATGCCCTCTTATACTGCCAATGGGCCTGGGTATGTTCGGTGAAGTCGTTGCAAGCTGAGTTCAACACCTTTTTCTCTAAGTTTTTAAAGGTCAATATCGTATGTGTAAAAATATCTCCTAAAATTGCATTCAAATAACATACATATAATTAAAAAACCTGATTTTTTGTTATAAAAAGTTATATGGAAGCGTTTAATATCGTATACCATTCATAAATGCTGTGTTTTTAGAAAAACGCCAATAAGCCCCAAAGGAGAGTTTAAAGTCTGCGCACCGTCGATCTATCGATTGAGTATGAACGATAGGGTTCGTGCGTACCGTGGTCGTCTATAAACTCAGGCTCGTCCGCGGCCGCCTTGTCGATGGCGTCGCTCAGAGTGGTCCCGGCCACGGCGAACCCCTGCAGGAAGGAGTCCGGGGTGGCGGGCGAGCTGGCAGCGCGCAGGCGAGCGATGCGCAGCAGCCCCGGGGGCGCCGACGGCAGCGAGGGCGGCCCGGCGCGCGGCGGCGGCGAGGCCGGCGACACCATCGCGCTCACTGCCCGCGGACGCACCCACAGCCCCAGAGCATCCGACAGGCAGCCAGGCTGCACGCAACGTATAACACAATAATTATATTAGGCACATTACCTTAATTATATTATATATGCGGAATATGGTTATTTTGAGCCACGACAACAAATAGTTGCTGCAAAATAATGGACTGTTTTTTTTTTGTAAAAGTCGCATTCGTCAAAATGATATCGAGTGGTCAATGTCAAATTTCTTGAAAAACTGAAACACGGAAAATCCTCCGCGATTGCCTGATGAAGGTTGCCCGGCCGAAGAAGACTGTCTAATGAAATGATAATTTATTTTAGCGGTCGATAACCTATCTTTATTATAAAGGGGCTCATTTGGGGGTGAATGTATCCTGCCCAAAGGCTCATAAAAAATAAATTCTATTTTAATTTGTAAGTTGTTTGTTAATTATTGTAAATGCCTTTTTTGGCCCGTCTGTAGTATTACGTAGGATGGGCCGTATAGTCTGATGCATGCTGTGCATTTGTCCGTCCATAGACTTCCTGCGGTCCGATCTTAACCAAATTTGGTATGCAGCCTCCCTGGGTGGCCTTAAGCATTACTGGGCGGCAGCAAATTCGATCCGAGTCGCACAGTTGCTGCTGCACTTAAATACTGATTTACTCGACCCGGAGGAGGATCTCACACATAGATAGAACGAGTATAGCGTATATATGGGTATTTTTGGAATTGTGGTGATGAGAGAAACGTATTGGAATAGGGTTCAAGTCAGGGACTACCAATCACGGGACGGACCAAAATTGCCAATATATATCGCTACTTTTCCTGTTATTAATTAATTGAAATGTCTCGCTCGTATCTCAGTATTGCGAGGGAAATCATTATTAAAAGTAATATGCACTGTACATACAGGTACGCACTGTAAATACAATATGATACAGGTGCTGCATATTAAACAAATGCTTTTTCCTTTAAATTCAACAAAACAAAATTGTTACTCCCGCTCATTGTTAAAACAGTGTCGTTTAATTGTGATGAAAAGATAATCCTTTCTCATAATAAGATAACAAACAGATAACAAAACAAATTTCCTCGATAACACTTTTCGATCGTGCAACAGAAATTGCATTGACAGGAAAAAATGCTCATCGGCTCTGGGCCCGCAACTGACGGTGACCGCAGGCCAGTGCACATGCACTTCGTCTCACCCTGTTGCATCGTCCCTCTCTACCTTATGTTGCTTCTTCCACTCACTATTCCTACCCTCCAAATATTAAAATATTTCAATTCGGTGTTTAAAATTTGCTGTAACAATAATTACTGATATCCGTTCACGAATAACAGCGGAGAGCGCTGTCACAGCATTGTCTGAGGGATCACAGCTTTACCGACTGTTGGTCTATTTGATATCACACGGAAGCATGCCAAATTTTCATTGCTGTTATCGCTAACTTTACAGATCAATCATATTCAGAACTGTATTCAATCAGACAAGCAAACTGGACTTCAACCTACACCCCTAGTCCCGTGTTATGGTTTCACCCTTAGACAAGTGTCCCTGATACGTACCCTCCTTGCAACCGCCTGTATCTCCTCTTCAACGCAAGACAGCAAAACGTGGAGCAGCTCATGCGCATCGTGCTGGTCAGCAGGAACGACCCAGCCGAGGGCCTTCAGGCAGTTGAGCACTCCCAGAGGGCAGACAGGAGCGCCCCTCGCGCTTTCGTGTGTGCCGTTTACGACTGGACGGAAAAATTATTTCAATTCATAAATTTCACACAGAAAGAGGAAATAATCAAAACTGACAATAAAATAAAAACAACAAAAAAATGTTCGATTCCATCAACTCAGAGCTTGTTTAACCCACTGACTGTCAAATGTGAAAGATATCGGCCGAACATGTAGTGGTGTCATTTTGTCTATTTTTTTCTTTTTCTAGAAAATGCGTCTTGGTTCATGCAAATGCACAAGTTGAGAGTTTTATGTGGCAAGAATGAGAAAGCAATTCACTTTCCGATCAAGGTACATATTTGATATTATGCATAAACTTCAATTCCAAAAAGAAGTTCAAATTGAAATTTAAAAGAATTTATGGCATGAAGTTCGATGTGTTCGCAATTTTGCAACAAAGGGTGTCCAGGGTAAATTGGAGAGTTTACTCTGGACAACGGCGGTTGCAACATCATCAAAACAGCAGGTGCCACAAACTTCATGCGGTAAATTCATTTTATCTTGTTTATAATGTAAATTTTTTGGTGCTGTAGAATAATTGCTGTAAAAAAAGTAAAAGCGGAATTTATGGAATAGTTAGTGCCAGCAGTAATGTAGAATGTGGGAGTAGTTTGGAACTAGGGATGCAAGTGATTACAATATGATTAATCGATAATCATTGGCGTTTTCACGATTAATCGGAATCGTCGATTGTTGCCCTGATTATTTATCGACTACTAGCGGAAAAAACGAAGACAAAGGTTAAGAAAACACTGATAGATCTTATATAAACACAAAATCCTGAATATGCTGATATCTAAAAGGATTTTTTTGATAGTATGACAATGTGCAGATTGGGGATAAACAATGTTTTGATTGAGTGCTAAAATTAAAATTACCTATATAAACATAACATTAAGGTCTTCGGTAATATACACTTTCCACAAAAGTTAGGAGTGCGGCATGATAAATACCTGGCCTAGAAAGGAATAACATCAAAACTACCTCGCAACACCTTTGGGAGGAATACAAAAACGCCCGAAATGATACAGTAAGGCCATCATCAAAGCCAAACGAAATAGCTGGAAGGACTTCTGTGAAAGCGTGGAAACAGCTGCTGAAGCCTTCAGACTCAACGAGATCCTCAGCTCTGACGACCGCCCCCAACTGGGATGCCTTAAATGACCAGATGGTGGCTACACAAGCGACACCGAGGAAACGTTGTAGCTTCTAATGGAAACACACTTTCCGGGCTTCCAGGAATCCTTCCAACTAATTGCTGTGGGGGAGAAATCCGAGAGGCTCTACTATCCCAGGGAGTGTGCCTTTGCAGCGAATATAGTGTATCCTAGGGCAGTTGAATGGACCGTGAACACCTTCGACCCCTACAAATCACCCGGACCGGATGGAGTCTACCCAGTCCTACTACAGAAAGGGTTGAGCCAGCTGCTGGGCCCTCTCACAAAGGTACTCAGAGCGAGCATAGCCCTCAGACACGTCCCACATGCCTTGAGTAGTGCAAGAGTCACTTTCATCCTCAAGGCAGGCAGGAACGGACATATACTTGCCAAGGATCACACACCCATTAGTCTCACCTCCTTTCTTTTGAAAACATTGGAAAGGCTAGTTGACGGCTACCTAAAAAAAAATCACCTCGCCTCTCACCCGCTGGCAGGATCTCAGTATGCCCATAGGGGGGGGGGGCAGATCTATGGACACTGCCCTACATCCCCTACTGAGCACAATAGACACAGCTAGTGGCGAAATGATATGCTCTGGTAGTATTACTGGACATTGAAGGAGCATTTGATACTACCATGTATAGACGAGGAATACCGGAGGCCATCATCGATTGGGGATTAAGTATTCTATCAAATAGGACTCTGACCATCTATCAAGGCGACACCTCCCTCACTGGAACCCTGGCCAAGGGCTGTTCGCAAGTTGGAGTCGTCTCTCCCCTCCTGTGGAGCATCGTTGTAGACAAACTCCTGACAGACCAACAAAACCAAGGTTTCTCTGTTCACGACTCCACTGACGAAGTGGCCATTGTGGTAAGAGGAAACTTCTTATAAATACTTAAGGAGCTCATGGATAAAGCACTTAAGACCACCTAAGACTGGTGCCAGAGCAGGGGCCTGCGTGCTAATCCAAGCAAGACCAAGGCCATGGTCTTCACCAGAAAATACAAACCCGAACCCATTGAGTGCCTAAAGCTCTGGGATAGAGATAGAATACGTAATAGAGGTCCAATACCTCGGAGTCTATCTAGACCCAAAGCTAAACTGGAAACACCACCTCGAGAGCAAAATAACTAGGTTCTATGCCTCCTTATAGATGTGTGTCATAGAAAAAAACTGGAGTTTTAAACCTAGGGTAGCCCTATGTATCTACAGGGCAGTATTGCTGCCAAGACTAACCTATGCTGCAGTAGTCTGGTGACCCAGGGTGAAAAACTTGAAACCAAAAAATGTTGCGAAGGTTTCAAGGAAACTACCTGAGGGCCGCAACGGGCGTAATGAGGTCCACGCCAACCAAGTGATTAGAGGTAGCACTCTGCTGCCCTCCCATGGACAAGCTTATAATTGATTTTTACATAGCCAAAAGTAATTGATTCTCTTAAGCTATCTGTTTGCCAATAGTTTCAGATTACTTTTCTGTTCTTCCTCAGTGTGCCATTAGTATGGTTTTTAGTTTCAGAAGATTCTGAGACAATTCTAAAGAGTTGTAGAAGTTTTCCATGAAAACATGGTGGCCCTTTGTGAAATACGTTCAATAAATGCAATACATGCGCGATCACTTGTATTGCATTTATTGGCCATCAATGCACCGCACGCGCATGTTTTCGTGGAAGGTTGGGCATTCGAAGATTTTAAATGTCGTGTAGCGGCTATAGTGTTTCACAAGGCAATTTCATTTTCTGTCTCGTACAGAGTTTTTGGTGAGCTTGTATTTTATATGTGAATGTATTTTAGTCAGTGTGCAAGGGAATCAACAAATTTGGTGGGGACTGTAAGTATATATCGTCATTAAAAAACCGGATTCAATAAGCTATATGTACTAAGCAGCTAAGCAAAAGAATGTTTGTAAATACAAAAGTTAATTTCGATTTTTTTATGGTAAAGAAAACGAGAACTTTTCGTCTTTCCCGTATTCTCGATTTTATCTGGCTTTTGACATCTTACCTACAGGCATTTGTAAATGTTTTTTCTTGTTTTCGTTTTGTTTTAATTTTTACAGCATATGGTTTTGAAATATGTGTGACGAATTGAGATTACAATACCCACTACTACCCGCAGAGTTGTTTATGAGGCCCAAGACCTCGTTCAGAAACTAAATGTCTCGGTATAAAACATAAAGCGACTAACCTTCGAGCACCGTCGATAGCGTCGTAATCATACTGTTGTTGGAGCCGCTCTTGGCATATTTCTGTAGCCAGGTCACGAAAGCTGGGCATGCGGCGAGCGCCTGAAGTAGTGTGTTGAGGAAACAAGTGCGACCGAGGTTGTGTAGGCCGGCGATTTGTCCGCGGCGCTTTCTGGTCTTCGGGGCGCCGCCAGGACCCCACAAAACGAACGCGCCGACGACCACCGCCGCCGTCAGCCCGGCCGCCACCAAGATGCGATCGCCGCTCTCCATTATTATTCTCCCATTTCAATTCAGCGCTTGCATAAATCTCCTACGACAAGACATAGAAAGATTGCAGACGTACGCCGCCACCGTCCGTCTGTAAATAGAGAAAATCTGACAGCAAACATTCTTGCCCGTTGAAAAAAAAAACACATGACAGCGGACTCGTACTTTATTAAGCCTGATTGACATTAGACCAAAGTCACACCAAAGTATATATTAAACTGTTCATCGGATACAAAACTAGATAATAATCATGGTAGTGTTAAGAAAATATTTAAAATTCAAACAATTTACATCAAAGTTTAATCTAATTATTAACTAAGCTTTTATTAAATCAAAAGCCATACGATTTCTCTCTTTGGGAAATCGACCATTCTGATTTTTTTTGTACCTTGTCGGAAAATTTGAACACTTTAATAAATTGAATTTTCCGAATAGGTATATTTTTATTATGCAAGTCTGTTAATACTTCCTTAAATTATGAAAAGGGACAACAAACGTTCTAATATAATTTTTAAAAATATTTGCTTCACAGATCATTGAGAATTATGCTGTTAACATTTTAAAATATTCTCTCCTTAAAGTACACCACTCTATTATTAATAATAAAATATGAAGTAACTTGATATCTCGAAATTAACGTTAGTATCTCGGTTTTGTTACTTCTTGACCAAAATTTTGAGGAGTTTATATAACGATTACAATATGGCAAGAATTACCTGAATTGTTAATTTTGCCTCTGGAGAATTTTGCCTCTGGAGAATTTTGCCCATGGAGAATTATCTACAAACATAATAACTTTTACAAATATCATATCCAAATTACCAGAAAACATGAAAATGAAATATTTAGTTTTGGGGACAGTAACAAAATGGATACTTTTAGTATCAATCCAGAAAACGTAAAACCAGTAAATCCAGAAAACTGAAAACTTTCTCTGAGTTGCAATAATTTAATTTTGAAAAACTTAAGAATTAAAACATGCAATATGTAAAACATTAGATTATAATGATTAGTTGTAGCTGGAGCCGTCTTATGCCGCATTTATATGCGCGTCTCGCGCCTCGCCTTGCGACGAAAATTAGTGTGCGAGCGGACTACGAGTGTCGGACAAACTACCGTTCACGGGACTATACTAGTCTCGTGTCTTAACCAGCAAATATGGAAGATGTAGAAATTGCTGTGGCATCAGCGCTTTGTTTATTAAGTTTATATAATTATGTTATGGGGAAAAAAACTGATGTAGTGCAGTAAAAATTGATGTAGAGCAGCGCAAGCTCACAATCGTTCAATCCGGGAGCCCGCAGACAACTAAGCGTGAACTGAGCTAGAGCGCGTGTGTAAATGCTGCGCTCGCGTCTCTTCGCGAGTCTCTTTGACTTATGCGAAAAAACCGCTCCCGAAGCGAGCGCCGCTCGCGAACGAGTGCATGAGGCGAGATTAGGCTTGCCGCACGCGAGTATGTAAATGCGGCATTAGGCAGCTCGCCTCCTAATAGTGTGTGTGGGGGGGGGGGGAAGGTACTTTCGGTAGCTACTTTGAAGACTCACTTTCTTTGAATGGGTTGGTTGGAAGTTGGTTAGCACGGCATTATAATATATAATAATAAGAATATAATTCCAATAGAATATAATTATAATACTAATTCCAAAGAATAAAACTTCCTTAAATCCATCGTGTCGGCCGTCGCATCGAATCAACCTGGAAAAGAAAAGAAAATACATTACAATATATTACATATTATAGAACCATAGTCGTAATTATTGTTAATTACCTTTTTATTACACCAAGCAGTGCATACATATGTAATCAAAAATGGTGTATCCTTCAGTGTACATGGTACAATACTTCTTTTTGCAGCTCATACAGCTTACTTTTCTTTGTACTGGCTAATTACATCTAGTACATAGACAATGCAGAATTGTTGTATTGTAGAAGTATCTTGCTGCTAGTCGATGGCTTTTGGTGTGCTCCAATTGACAATTGAATGGGACCATCAAATTTGATTTCGCATTCTAGCTTTCGAAAGTGTGGATTTTGATTTAGGTACTGTAATTTTCAATTTTCGTCTTCTTCATCGGAAAGATAGTATAAGATTTCATCTAGTCTTTCTTTAGCTTCATCAATGTCTTTTGATTGCAGGACAGTGAAGGGTTGCCCTTTACCATTAAATATTATAATTTTAGATACAACTTCTTGATCATCTTCGTCATGAAATGATATAACAAAATTTGGTCTTGCTCCATCTTTACAGAGTTTAACATGTGGGGGTTCCTCTACATTTAGTAGGAAGGGAGTTGGAGTTTCCATTATATTTTCTTCAAACAGTGTTATATAAGAAACCACTCCTTGGCCATTTTCTTTATCAAATGATGTCTAGTTTCTTAAAAATTTGGCTGTTGATCTGTATTTCTGGGAAATTTGTTATTCTTCGGCGCAAGACATGCACAAAAACCACATAACAGACCACAAAAATAACTTAAATTGCGGTACCGTATTACTCCAGATGATTGTGAGATAATCTGATGGATTTTCATAGTTTCAAAAAGTCAGAAGATTAGAAGGTATTTTGTCTGTATTTGAAATTATATCTTCTTCTCTAATAAAGAAACATTTTACTGATTTCATCCCATTTTCTAAAATATCAAAGGCATCTTGGGCAGTATTTATGTCTGTTCCATAGGCTACTTCTCTGTCTAACATTCTTTTGTCGGCACCCCCTACTCCATCGGTGACTTGTTTCCTATGCCCACTTTCGAAAAAAGATCACATAGTATAATTTAAATTTAATGCTATAGTGTGTACTTCCATAAGGAAAAAAAAATATTTTGTCTGTATTGAGAACTTGGTCTATCCAACCAAAAGTGGATGATTTGCAACTCAGGTATTTTTTCTTTAGCTATTTTTATTACTGGTGAAAGGTACCCATATCGCACCAGGTTGGTGGTCATTACACATTGGCACTGTGCAAAATGCTTGTTTTTCACAGTTTGGGTAATATATTATTCCTGTATGGAGGGTTATTTGGGAGTGCAAAGCACCAAAATGGACTGCATGAGCTTCTTTTGCGTATTTGCACTGAAAATTTTCTGAAAAATCACAGTGGATGCTGCACTCATTTACAGCTGCACATAATGTTCGTGTGATTATATTATATTCATTAATTTGGTGCATCATTACAAAATAATGTAGGTACCTTGATATGTATGTCGCCTTCAAAATCTTTTTTGAGGTTATTAATCATGCCATGTCTAATTTTCTTTTCGTTTTTTGTAGTACATTTTTTATAATGTTCGTTTGAATACTGGTTTTCTGATATTCATGGTCAACTCGGACCCGTTGAAGCTATGCTGTTTCTCCGTTGTTTTCTAAACTGTTATATTTAATAACTTTATTTTTACATTTCTCGCATTTCCCGAACATACAATCTCGTGAATTTATGTCGCATGAGGAAGATAACAATACATCATTTAAGTCTTTGATATTGACAATTATTTCGCGCTTCAAAGTATTTAATTTGAGTTGCAAATTTTCATAATTAATGCAAATACAAGTATCCTGTTTTTGTCACTAGGCTGCAACACAAAAAATGGTTTGTGGCTGCAAAAAGTACTGAAAGCAGCCTTTCCATTTTCTAGTCGGTATTTTTTGGAAAGCCTCTCTAAACTGTCGGTCAAATAATGTACCTACCCGTTCTTTATTTTTTTTCACACTATGCCGAATAGTGCCAATGTGTATGTAAAACTTTTTGTAGATGGCGCTAGCGGCTATCAGCTAGAGGGCGCAATAGCGACGGCCCATGGAGGTGTGATGTGAGCAATGCACTGTAAGAATATTACTCACTCGCACGGTGCATCACTCACTTCACACCTCCTTGGGCCATCGCCGCTGCGCCCTCTAGTGGGAAAAAATGTGGCTGTAGGTAGATTTCATCGTAAAATTACATAATCGTATTGGAACAAAAACTAGTATATTGTGTTAAAATAAGGCCCTATTTCTGAAGTATTTCTGAAGATTCCTTCAATTTGTTTTAAAATCAAGGATTAAAAATAATATAGAACTCTACGTTTATGGTCAGAGTTCGAATATAATGGAATACGAATTCTGGAGGGAAATAATAGCTTCACCTAGATGGGTTTATCTAGGTTGAAGTTTTAATATTGGTGGTTCATCGCGTTTTTTATTCACCATACTTTTCTAATATATTGAAGTTATATATACCATTTTATTACTAATAAATTTTATATGAAAAAATAGCTATCAGGGAAATTAATTTCATGACCTTGCAATGTTCGGAATTGTTTCATTTTAGCCAAAAATAGTCATTCTTTAAAAAAAAACCACAACAAATTTAGCCTAAAAACTAAAAATGAATGACTTTCAATCGTCACAAAA
>JAOPUG010000384.1:13330452-13347200 GCA_027564375.1 Micropterix facetella | reverse complement strand
AGAAGTCTTCATTAAAATCTCCACAAATTATGAGGGAGTTATTTTCATTAGTAAGCTTGTCTATTACTAGTTCTAATACATTCATAAATTGATTAAAGTCTGATAAAGGCGGCCTATAGAAACAAACAATTTGCAGAGAATTCCGATATAAAAACACAACTTATTTCGATATTTCTTTCCACAGAAGAAATGCAAATATCATGCCATTATGATTGTGTAGCGATACAACCCACCTAAATTTTATAATGTTACAAATATTATTCTTTATCTAAGTTGGACAACCGCGGTTATAACATCGTTGAAACTTCCGATGAACAAACTTCAACTGTATAATCCATTTCTGACTTTTTTATAACTAGCAGAATTATCCGACATTACCCAGGTGAAATTTAGATAGTAAACAAGACTTTATGTGACGATATACTAAAAATACAGTTCAAATTTCTAGCACTGTACCCCTTTTCTGACATCCTTTAGGGGAGATTTGCAAAACTTTCCAATGCATACATATTGCTCTATATTTGACCCTGATATGGGGTGATTTTTCTCAATACCCAAAAATATGTATCCCTATATTTTCTTAAGAGAATTTTTCAATCAAATTTCCAATTGATCAAACTTTTCAAAATACTATCCCCTTATTTTCCCTTTAGAGGTTTATTTTTTAAGTGGAACAATTATTTCCCTGAATTTCGACGTCGTATCTTAATTCACTATGTAGATATGTACTCGACGAGCTAAAATTGAAACCCTCCATTTCACCCTGTTAGGGGTCGAATTTTGAAGAAACCTTTCTCAGAATACTCTCACGTATCCAAAGGAAATGTCCTACATTGTTCGAGTTTGCGGCCGCAGTAGTTTCCACTCGGCGTCGATGAATGAGTGAGTCAGTCAGTTAGTCGGTCGGTCAGTCGTGACACTGCCTTTTATTAAATAACTAGTGGACGTAAAGTGTTTTCACCCATGTCCATTCGTGGGAAACCTAAATTGTAACAGCAAACCTTCCTCAATAAACGAGCTATCTAATGCAAAAAAATATAAGCGAAGAAATATAAATAGTTATATCAGTTAATTGCACTCACCAAGGTCGACCACGGCGGCAGCTGCGGCGCGCGCGGCGGGCGCGGTGTGTAGCTCAGACCAGGCCGTGTCGCTGTCCACGCCCAGCCCCCCGCACTCCAGGCGCACGAACGAGCGCACCGGCAGCGCCGCCAGCCGTGCCGCATCCAGCTTCTGGCGCGACAGCGGATTCGTTCCTGCAATGCAATCGCCCACCGTAAGCTCCCTGATCACATCATCCTTCTCCATGCATGGACTACTTTCTGCATCTATCACTATCGCAAATATTCATATCGACAAAAGAAAGAACATATCGCACCGTTCATTGAAAAGGAATCGTAGCTTTTGGAATCCACGCTCCGTATTGATCGTTGCGTGAAGACTACGACTCGCAAAATCCCAGTATAAAGACGCTCGGGTAACATTGCAATGTCATTACGGAGACGGCGGTCTATCGACGGACACTCGCCTGAAAGCGTGAGATGCTCACCTCAATGCCTTCATTCGCTCCAATGGAGAAGGAATTGTGTGCTTCGTCGAGTTCACAGTTTTTGCATAGACAGCAAATTGAATTTCGTATGTGCATCGTCTCCATCATCTGCGATTGCGTAGGCATCTTTATTATATCCCGCCGCCTATCGAATCATCTCTAGCGAATACGGCTTAATACAACACATGTTTTCACTGCCAGATGAAGTTCTAATTTTTGGATGGGAGATAAGTTTGCTGTAGGCGGACCGTTAAGATTGTTATATTTGGACTATATTTGATTATTCTGGTCTGTAGTTTTTCTTGCCGCCTCCTCAATTCTATCCAACCGAAACCCTTGTTTTTATCCAAAAAGAATGACAAAAAATTATGCACGGATCAAGTCAGGGTCAGGGTTGCCACTGTAGGCATTTAGGCAGTTCGGATGCTGGTCCTGGATTTGGTTCGTTTACATTTCCGGATTACCTTTGTTAGTGGCACACGCTGGAGCGAGATTAAATAAAATACAGTAAATGTCTGTAGACCCATCTTCGGATTGATCGATGTGCTCTAATTGCTCACTGTCAATGTCATATTAAAGCTAGTCAATGATCCGATACTTCTATTACATGAAAGAAGTTCAGCGCTGCTATTCATTAATTAAAATTTAAAGTTGGAGCGGAACACCTATAATTTTGCTGCAAACAAGATTCCATCAAAATTGTGTTATGATATATGTCTGCCGATTGATAAACTACAAAATTACATATTAGATGTAACTAATTTAACCGGTTGTGGTACCAGATAATAATAGGTCCAAATTCCAAAGATATGTTTTATATTACTATTTATTTATTGTTATTGTTGTTTATAGGCAGGTAATATAGCTATATTTGCCTATAAGTAATTATGAACATGTTTGGACTGTTTTTAAACACATGCATTGTTTTTGATTCCATCACATTATCAGGTATCTTGTTATACAATTCAATGATTTTATTAGTGATTGCAGGTGAGTCTCTCCTTGGCCAGCTTGAAGAGGTGCCCTCGCAGATTGCGGTTTCGGTTGAAGCAGAAGATAGATGGAAGCGATTCACAATTGTAATGGCGGTCAGTATTTTAAATGTTTCAATGAGGTCGCCCCACTCCCGTGTTTTTTCTGGCTTCGACAGATTTAAGCATGCAAGTTTTTCATCATAGCTGTAATTGTGGAAATCTAATATTGCTTTTTTCGCTCTTCATTGTACCCCTTCTGTCAATTTTACCCGTCTCACAATATATGGATTCCATATTTGGAAAGCATACTTTAGTGTGTACAGTAGTCGTTATATGCTTATTGCACTTCAGGTCATCGGATATTGTAATTCTTAAGTTCTTCTGCAAATGTGCAAATTTCAGATCGACACTGTCTATATTGTCTGAGTTTCTTTTTGAATCAAAACGCTTATAGTCTCTCGCCGATCTTCACTTCGTGATGACAGCGAACGAAACTCGAGGACGAACGCAGAAGGTGATGAGCGCCGATCTCCGTCGATCGCGTTTTCGATGCGATCTGCTATATGTAGGCTTTTCTGTGGTCGGTTCTGACGGAAAGGTTTACTCTATCGCTCCCGCCGTCCCAACTGAAAATGTCATTTACGCAGATTTCCACAACTATTATTGGCGTATGCGAATACCGATGAAACGGTTTGTATATTTTCTCGAAAGTACTCGTCGAAAAGTTCAATTCCGACCGCCGTTGTCTATATTCAATCTACCGCGTTGTCATCGGAGTCGGAGTTGTAATATAGGCACGAGCTTCGCTTCACCGATGTCTTTTCTATGCAAAGGAATACAAGATCGCCGGTAGAGTTATAGTACATTTTACAAAAACTAGATAACTGCAATTCGTCGCCATGGTCCTGATGCTCGGTGACGACGAAAGTATTCTGGTTTTAGCCGCAAGTGGTTTTGTCAATTATGAGATATTTTAGGAGAGCGGGTCAGTCGAATGTGGGAGCGAAGGGAGACAAGGAACACTCACCGAAGAGCAGCGTATGCTGCTCGCTGTGGCAGGCGCGCAGCTCCTCCAGCGAGGCTTTGCGGGGCCGCGGCCGTCCGCAGCGCTGCGCCAGGCGCGTCTCACACAGCCGCGCCCACACCGACTGTAGGCGGCCGCCGTGCTCGGGGTGTGCCGGCGCGCGCCGCCCGCAGCCGCAGCCGTGCTTCAGCATGAGTGCGTCATACGCCAGCCCCGTGCCGCCCACCTCCGCACTGCTCGGGCACGGGCCTGCAACAGACGCCCCTCTTTATTTATTTCTGTCGCTAACATCGTCGCTGATGAATGATGCCTTAACAACGGCAACGAAAAAAATCGTCTGCCCATTTAGTCACGATCACATTATCCAATGTCTCCCGACCGAGGAAAGTTCGCAATCGGGCGGACGTTGCAATCGACGTTATCGTCAATTTACAATTCAGCAAATTCGTAAAAATTAGGGCGCTTCATAAATTATTAGATGGCTATATTCCTCAAATTATAAAAAATTATAATAATAAAACAAATTTAAAATTATCAAAAAGTATAAGGAACTAAAATTTTGTCATAAATTATGACAAAATACAATAAGTTATATTAAAACGGTAAAACCAATAATTGAATCAACGAAATAATAATATATCTAATCATTGAAATAATCAAGAAAAAATAAAATAACAGTTTTAATGTCCTACTAATGTATATAAACTAAAAATGAAATATAAAAATAAAATAGTGTTATTATATAAAATATGTAGGTATAGATATCCCAACGAGATTGCAAAAACTGTATCGCTAAACGATTGACTTTACGCGCATACACATAGACAGACCTAGAGATCCGAGCGAAACAAAACAAAATATCCAGCGACATGACTTTTCTCACTCTATGACATTCATCAAAACAAATCAAAAAAGAAAAGAACAGTGCAGGTTTAACCATACTTAAATGGCCCTAAATATTATTCTTAATATGAAATAACAATTACAACTATTATTACACTAACTAAAACAAACAAAACGGCACCACTATTGCGAGGCGGTAAAATACACAGCAGAATGAGAAAGAATGAGAACGATATTATATAAATATTGCTCGGCAATATTGCAGTATAGTCAAAGGAAGGTAATTTCACTACAATCTAGTCAACTAAACATCAAACGCATACAACTAGATCAAATATAAATGCAATATCACCGAACTTCTCTGCGATTACAATTGTAACACTGAATCGCACGACATAGAGGGAAACTTGGTGGTTACACAATTGCAGCTAGAAATTTGGCAAGGAGAATTTACATTACACGTAACCCATGGGTTTGTCAAACTTTGGCCGATATGATTACTTTTTTGTATGTATGTATAATATATTAGGATGTTCAGCGTAGTCTAAAACAATGATCTGAACACGTAAACAATAAGAGATCCAGAGAATGGCCCCCCTCAATGAAGAGGAGTTACTGTCTGGAAGGGATTCAAATGTTACATCAAAGATTAATCTCATGACGTCCCAAATTTTCTGCCACTTTAATTACACTGAGAGATCAAGCTCTCCAAAAACTTTGTGTGATTGATAGCTACCCGTTCGATGTGACAATAAACACAATAAAAGGAAAAAAATAAATATGAATTGCAAATAAATTTTAGACCATGAAAACAATGTTTTCTTTAATTTTACACTTTTGAATTCACTATTAGACAAGGATTAACTGTTTTGTTTAAGCAAACATATTGTGCTTTATTTTGTAAAGGACTGTCTATATGCACGAATCTTTCGTTACTTTGCATGTAATAACATGTATACATATATAATGACCTGTATCTGTGCGCCTGACAATTCACATGTTATGTAGTATAGCTCTGTTTGCATGACATATTCACAATATTTTTCAAATTTAGATAAATTAGTATTTTCGCTCCTGCTCTAGAGCTATCTATATGTACCTTTTGTCAACCGAGTTTTCTGTGTGCCTGTTAACGCCCGGTCGTTGAATGTACAATTCATCCGCATAGAGTTACAAATATAAAATGTAAGAGACTAAATGTAAGAAATCTCCTACATATGCAAATTTCCTACATACCTCAAAATCAATCGGTCTCTGCGCATTGACCATAACTATCGATTGGTGAAAGTTTTTTTTTAAATCGGACATAGATTACTCGAGTTAGCATAGTAACAAAACGTAGCAGGATTGTAAGACTTGGCCCCCTCAGGAGGGCCGAAATAAAATTAAACAAAATAAATAACTCACCAGAAGGCGAATGTTCAGGTGAAACAGCAGGAGATACTATTTGACCACCCAAATGTACCAAGGGACTGCTCAGCGCTCTACAGAGTGGTTTGCCGGTAACCACACTTCCACGGTTGTAAGAATCTTCACAGACCTAAGAAAATATTAAACAACGGTTAAACGGCTCTTTATGATACAAGTGTTGTCTCCATTATATTTTTAGACTCTGCAAATATGACCATGTGCCGGAATATCTAAACTGTCTTCAATGGTTACAAAAATATGCACATATTAGCACTACTGTTTAAAACCCATTGGCATCTCGGTCGCTGTGCACTGAACTTTTTCGAGGAGATCTTCATCATTCACAAAGTTAGGATTCCAGATCTGGAATCCAAACTCTAACATTTATGCAATAAAGAGTTTTTGAGTGGAATAGAATTTCAGTAATCATTACAAAGAGGTGACCTCTCATTTCTCACACTAAATAGTATTCGTGTTCCTTGAATACTGTATATAAGTTTGAAGATTCTCACCTGTAAGGATTGTCGCATGACGATGTCTCTTTGAGAATAATTTTCGGGTGATTGCGGTGGCGAGAGTGTGGCAGTCGGCGGGGCAGCAGGAGGTCCTGATGGTTCTTCTGCTCTTAGTCGTTTGTCCGTCAGGTCTATTACCTAAGGATAAAAATATAACATTACTATACCATGTACAAATTACCTCTCGCAAGTAAATACAAACGGAGCTGCCATGGAATTCACCGACTGGAGTCGGGCCTATTATAGTACGATTGTTATATTTCTGGGGGGTGAGCGGTGAGTTCCAACCTTTTTAAATTGGAACATGGGAACTGAAAGCTCATGTCTATTTCGGGTATTTATATTATGGCGGTCACTGATTTTATTGAACGGCTTTAGATTTTTAGGGACATTGTAATAATAATAACTAATAACTATCTTGTTCCATGGGAATCAAATATCCTAAAATTAAATAAATATCATGATCTCGCAAATATTTTCACTCGGAAAGGCTTCACTATTCACGTTAACGTGGTGGAAGTGGCGCTCGAGGCCTCTCAGCCAAATCTCTATTTCGTCTCTTTAAGCATCTTGGTCTCTACAGGAAAATAATTAACTCCTTCCTAGAAAAAAATATCTAAAAGCACGATTTTTGCATCTCAAATTCTATGGCTTCAAAGGAAGAGTGAATGGGTGGGTAAGGTGAACACTCATATGTGGCAAGACAGCTGTCCTAAACCTACCACAGCCGGTCGTTAGTCTGTAGTCCAACGCTCACCCCCCAAAAGTGTAACTATAGTGTTATGATGGGCCCGACTCTGGCCGGTGAATTCCATGGCAGCTCTGTTTGTACTTACATTGTATTTCTTATTATTAGTTTAATGGAGAAGTAGCTTAAGCTATTGTGCCCATATCTAATTATACATATGAAAACAGTTCTTAGCGGTTCCAATTTGATTCTTAACGATTTCATGTAGCCTGGGCTATGATAGCCGCTATGTTAACTTGGTCGGTTCAGCTCGCGGGGCAACTTCTATCCAGGAGCCTCCTCGAAGAGGGACCAACCTGGTGAACCCACTGTGCGGTGGATCCGGGGATGAAAACTTGCACAGAACTGGATAGCTGGTGCACAGGGCGGGCAAACCGGCCGTGTTGTCACTGACTGATACCCGGAGGGGTTTGGAAGCGTATGCTTCGTAAGAAAGCTGGGGTTAGTAGGTACCTCAAGCTGCCCATCCTTAGAAACGATACGTGGGCCATCCAATCTCGGGTGGTAGTTGCCGAGCAGAGGACGTCCCGTATCCGCGATAATTCTGATGAGGAGTTGCTGCTTGCTTGAGGTACGGGACCGCGCAAGCCACCTCGAACCCGTGACTAGACGGGTGGTCAGAGGAATCCGACTAAATCTGGGAGTAAGGGCACGAGGGGGCCCACTGGGTATCAAAATTCCCAGTGCCTTGTGGTAAGGGTATGGACTCTTGCGGGCTGAGGTGGAGCTTGATACGTTGATTTGTCCTCGTCCATCAAGTCTCTGTGTCTCACCTCGAAGTGATATAGCTCGTTTAAACGCTCCGGGGTGGATGGGTTCGCCCGTAGCAGGTGACATCAATATATATCATTCATACATACAAGAAAATAATCATATGGGCCAAAGTTTGACAAACCCAAGGGTCAACAGCAAAACCCTGCCAAGTTATATATGTGCGAGCACCAGCGCACACTAAGATTGCGAAATATTGCATTTACATTACAAAAATAATTACAAGAAAGTCGCAGGAAATACAAAAATACTCAAAATTGACTATTGTAATTGGATATCTTTTTCTGTATTATATAAATTAAGAATTCTCAGATGAATGCTTTGATCGCACATATTATTAACTACTTTATATTCGACCGTAGCAAGCACACAAATATGTCAATAAATAGATATTTTATAAAATTATTCCACCCTTAATTTCTTCCAAATTCCATATGGTTTCAAACATTCCTCCATTAACTCATATTCTTCAATGATGAAAAACAAAATACCCGAAAATATTACAGGCCGGTTAGCAAAGGGGTATGGGCCAATGGCTGTTTAGCAGCTGCATTGTCTCTGTAGAGGCCTCTTAATTAATAATATTTAGTCTGTAGAGGCCTCTTAATTCATAATACCTAGTAAAAAAAATATTAAAAAAAATATAAGAGTTTATACATATGAGTCTTTGGCAGTATCTGGAAGTCATTCTTTGGCCAGTTTCTCTAAGTTAGTCACTTCATAAAGGGCATGTTTGGCGAGATTTTGCTTCAGGCATTTCTTAAAATTTTATCTCAAAGTCTTTTACGGCAGGGGGTAACAAATTATAGAGTTTGAAACTAAGATATAGATATGAACTTATCATCTGGTATGTACTTAGCCTCACTTTCGGTTGCTATAATATTATTTTATGTCTTGCATTGTGGCTATGGCGGCTTGAATGCACGGTGACATGTTTGTTGACTTTATAATTTTTCACCTTCAGGGCATTTACTGATAAAAGACGTTTTTATTTAGGTTGGAAGCGTAAGTCATTCGGCTAGAGTGAACGTCTACGGCTTGCCATTCGTCAGACCCATGGAAAAACGGCCAATTGTTGCCGGAGACACTCTGGTGGTGCATTGTCCTGTTGCTGGATATCCTATTGATTCTATTGTGTGGGAACGAGATGGAAGGTTCTTATTATTTTTTATGTTTCGCTGTAGTTGACAGTTATAGGCACCGTGCGAGAAGTCACTTGACATCAGAATTTGATGCCAGATTTCAGGTAGCAGAAATTGACATTTTCAATGCAGGGCAGAAAGTGAGATTGATGAGATAAATCAATTTTTCGCCTTTGTTGAAAATTAGCTTGTGATGTTACATTTTTTAAATATGAAAGCATCTATAAATTCAATATGGAGAACCGCCAGAACATTTTGTGGAGGTTTTTGCGAAATTTTCTGCCTTTCCTTAAAGAAATCACCAAAACAAACTGTTTTTCACATAAAATTTGCAGCTACGAAAAGTAAAGTTTCAAAAAATTCCAAATGGGTGGGAGCGCTGGCGTTCTTCTTGAACGGTGCCTATAGTTTCAAAACATGTGCCTCCTCTAATACCATAACTGCTCAGCAATATAAAAAAATATGGTTCTTTTTAGAGCTCTGCCAATCAACCGCAAACAGAAGGTGTTCGCTAACGGGACTCTCATCATTTCTCAAGTGGAACGTGTTTCTGATCAGGCCACCTATACTTGCGTAGCTAAGAACGCTCAAGGATATTCTGCACGTGCTCAACTCGAACTCCAAGTCATGGGTATGTAATGCTTTTATTGTAATATTTTGACCTATGCAATTTCTGAGATAATGAAGGGAATATTCATGTGACATTTGTAAAATATAAATTTATAAGGAGGGGGATTTGTAGTTTCTATAATTCAGACAGCAAAGAAAGCAAGCAGTATAATGAAACACATTGAGCCGATTGCATTTCATGCGATTTGAAATTGGTTCATGCGAACAAGAAGGCAATACGTTGGAGCAAACATAGAATGAACGATCGTCGGTTTTCCCGCATAATAATTACCTTTTGAAGTTATAGCCATCTGAATAAATTTGGACGCATTTGGTGCGGCCTTAGATTCAGCTACTATATTTTCGGTGGATAATTTTAATGCAGACAAGTGACGACCGTTCATTTCTCATTTCGCATTAACTTATTGCCCTGTCTCTTTCATATGAGCTAATTTCAGATTTTAGTTCATGAATAAATATAATCGGGCCCATTATTAAAAGGGAATTTTAATACAGGCAGTCCTATTTCAAGGGATATATACTTGTGTATTAGTTCATTATTAGTAAAGTGGATATATAAGTTCCACAAGGATTAAATGTTGAAGGAAAATGTCATTTTAACTTTTCGAATAATCTTTTTACAAGAACATACAATAAATATTAAAGATCTTTTAATTTTTCTTTCTAGGATAAATGTGTTGACCTTGTACAATTTCTTTCAGCCTGTGACTACGATGAAAAAATTGGTGTTTTATTCAAAATTAACCTAATCTATGTCCCGCCAAAGATCTCTTTTTATTTTAGGTTTTTCCCAACCATTTGTACATAGTAGCTTACCCTACAGTAGAAGATTAATTAGCATTTTTGATTAGTGCCTCCGCAAATATCTCCATTTGAATTCGGCGACGAGCCGATGAACGCCGGCGATTTGGCATCCGTACAATGCGCCGTAATGAAAGGAGATTTACCAGTCAATATTTCCTGGAGCTTAAATGGAGTTACCGTATCTCCTAAAAATTCCCATGGGTTGATAATTTCAAGGATGGGACAGAAAATATTGAGTTTAACAATAGAGTCTGTAACTTCCACACATAGAGGGAATTACACGTGCTCTGTTGAAAATTACGGCGGGCATACCAATCACACCGCTACCCTGAAAGTTAACGGTAAAAATTATGTAGTTTTGTAGATGGTTTTTCTTTTAATTTTTTGTAGATGGTGACGGATCGGGTGATTTAAAATGATTTTAAATCACACGGTTCACTAACCTATGTAATTTCTTCATTTTCCATTTTCCTATCTAAATATGTAATTTAAATCTCAGTACATCCTCAAATTCTACCGTTCGCATTCGGAGAAGAAACCGCAAACTCCGGCGATATGGTCGGCGTTCAATGCATGGTCACGAAAGGCGATTTACCCCTCAATATCACTTGGATGTTCAACAATTTACCTATAAAAAAAACATCCGGCGTGCAAATAACAAAGTCCGGCGCGCGAGTGAGCAGTTTGAGTATTGAGCAGGTTTCGGGTTTCAATCGAGGGATCTACGTTTGCTACGCTGCGAATGCGGCTGGACTCGCCAATCATTCTGCCGAATTATCCGTCAACGGTATCGATGAGCAGTTTTAAGTTGTAGTTTTGGCTCAATTAATTTTCACTTTTGTAGATCTGGAGCATTTTCCAGAATTTGATTTCCTCGAAGTAATTCTCCTTTTCAACCTCACACTGACTCCTCTTCCGATTCATTATAGCTCAGGCTTTTTGCAATTGTTATAGTAGGAGAGAGATGGATTGAGTGGGTAGACTTCCAGTATATTAGGATATTTACAGCCGTATTCTTTATTCCGTTGTGAATAACTTGGATTTAACACTATACTCGGGTGAGTCCATCATTCTGAGGCTTTTCAACGAACTTTATCAATATATCGCCCCGAGATGAAACATACAGAATTTGAACATAACATATCCACAATCCAACTACGCCACTGCCCGTCAGAGTACTACTCCTTACGGCAAGGCACTGGGAAGTGCCACCCAGCGGGCAGCCTCACCCCCTGATTATCTGATTAGGTCGGATTTATCCGTTTTATCCGTCCAACCGTCTGGTCCCAGGCTCGGAGTCGCTTGCGCAACCTCTACCTACCGTAATAACGCGGCATTCCGTAACTCAGAAATCTCGCGGACCCGTGGCGTCTTGTACTCGGAGTGCCACCCTAGATCGGGCAACCATCGGGCCTTTTCTAAGGATAAGTGACGATAGGTCGACACCTACATATCCCAGCGTCTCAGGGAACATAAGTTCCCAGAACCCTCCAGGTCTTAATCGATTGACATCACGGCCGGTATTTCCATCCCGTGCGTCAGCCGTCCAGTTCCGCCCGAGGTTCCTTCCCCAGACCCACCACACAGCGGGTTCACCATGTTGGTCCCTCTTCGAGGAGGCTCCCGGATAGGAGCTGCCCCGCTAGTTGAGCCAGCCAAGTTGCATGGCGGTCATTATAGCCCAAGATACACGGAACCGTTAAGAAATTCTCAACAATGAATAGTCGGGGGTATCTAGGAACGTATGTTCCCTAAGTCGCGAGGGTAGATGTTGACCTGATGTCGACTATCCTTATCTTTAAATACGATCTGTTGGCCATCTGATTTCGGCTGAGACGCCGAGTAAAGGGCGCCTCTGATCCGCGATATTTCCGAGTTAAGGAATACCGCGTTGATTAGATCAGGTATAGGCCGCACAAGCGACTACGAACCCGTGACAGACGGGTGAATGTAGAAATCTGACTAAATCCGGAAGCCAGGGAGTAAGGCTTTGCTGGGTGGCTTTGCCTGCTGCCCGCTGGGTGGCTTTTCCTAGTCCCTCGCCGTAAGGCGTTGGGCTCTGACGTTGATCGTTTTCGTCCACAAGTCCTTGCGTTCGTCTCTGGGCGAGAAAACGATAGAGTTCGTTATATCATCCAGGGTCGGCGGGTTCGCTCGTAGCATGTGACACCTTCCAACGTAGAAGATTATAAGAGAGTACATTATTTTCGTATGAATGTGTATTTTTGCCGACCAAAGGTTGGATACGTTTTGAACAGTTGTATATAATTTGCTTGGAAATATTATGAATGAAAGGCATGCAGATCTTCCGAATATGTTATGTTCAATGTGTATCTTTAGTGTTATTTATTTACACTAGGATATTACAACAACAAACCGAGGCAAATATCAAAATCAAAGACGGCATAACGTTCGATGTCGGATGTGTCAAATATCTGCAGATGCTATCCGACATGTAATTTCCGCTCTGCCAGCGTTTTGTGACATTGATTAAATTGCATACAGTTTGTTGTGATACAGGATGGGTCAAGAAACCGTTAGGTCGATAGTTGAAGGCAGATAAAAAGTATCAAATGTACGAGTACTTGTATAGCAAATTGTTAGTAAGTATGGCAGCGTATCGTGATAGTTTTAAAAACTTATACTATAAAAATTAAAAATACAATTCATTTGGCTTTGTCACAAGAATATTCGTTATATTATCATCATCGTCATATAAATCTGATCCATTATGTAGCTTTATGCAAGACATTCCACGAAGAGGCTATTTACAAACCGGAACGTCTCCAAATGGGTACATTTTTCAGGAGAGCGAAAAGATTACTATGGTCATGCCTTTCCGTCTTTCTCTCTGTAAACCATCTTAAATGTTTATAGGTACCTATTATCATGGATTTAATGTCAGAAAATGGTTTAAGAGCACTCGTTCAGACGATATTAAATATTAAAAATCTCTATGTTCGCTTTTCTACCTGGAAAGTGGAGTTGTCCCACTTTAAACCTAACTCATGCGGAAATTTCCATATTTGTAAATAAAACCTAACAATTATGGAGGATCAGAAGATTTATCTATTTTTAAAAAATACAATAGTCAGCTTATGACCTGTTTTCATCACTAATCTGTGGAAATATTTGAGTAAATATTTCCTCCTCTTCAATCCCTAATGTCTAACATTCGCACTCATCATTTTTGGACGCAGGTACCACACTTTCTTGTTATCAGCGATGCTCTATTAGTACCACTGCAGATAATCTCAATCTTTCCACTCATGGCTAAAATGCTTGACCAAGAGTTTTTCAACACAAGCAATTTTCAAATAATTGAGTTTTACGCCTACACCAATAAGGCGTAGGTTTAATCATATTGATCGATTTGTCTATTCTTTCAATTGCTTTGAGGGTATCGCATTTTATGCAATTTAACTCTTTACTATAATGTCTATACACTAGATAAAAAGGTATATACTTATTTACACTCACCTTTTCCTACAGTAAATTATTATAAAATTGAGGCACACATGAAGTTATCATTTACCATCACATAAGCCCATCATTTACCGTTTTATTATCAAAAACTTATATAATCATTATTGTATTTAATTATGTACATATATTACAAACACATTATAATTCTGGAAAATGCTTTCGAAGAAATAATCATTTCGAAAGGGCGACACATTTTCTAACCAATATGTCGAGGTGACTGGTTTTCGAAAAGATACAGGATAAATAATCCTGTCCAATAACGCCAAAAACAATATTGCCCAATAATGGAATTAGCAGTTTAAAGTCTTTAAATTAGCAAAAAATATGTCCAAATCAAAGCAAAGTCCCAATTCTTAAATATAAACAAATAGCTCAAGTATTTGATTCGAAATTTAGGCCTATAAATGAGCGCTGAAAACACAGTAAAACAGATACAGAGTGGTAACTCTAAGGTTTTCTCGATTTCATATAATCATAGTCGATTCTGGTGATTTTATCTATTCCTTGTGTTACTGTATCAAGTCAAGCACTGGGCTATTTTTATGCAGTTTGACCATAGCCCTTCGAAAGAGGCTATATGGCTTCATAGGTATTTCGGATGGGCCTGTGAACGAAGACGTCGAGTAGGGAACGAGGAGATAGCGAGAAGTAAAATATAGGTAAATGAAGAAATAGTATCTGCTGCTCAATAAAGGAAATATTCTGGGTGGATGGGAACATCTTGATTGAAAGGCTGCATCAAGTTGTTATACGTATACTGTAGAGTTTTTTCTACTAGGTAGTTTTACCTAGCAGTGAAACACGAGATTTTATTCATCTTAAGGATCAGAACTATGTAAACTTGAACAACATGTCTTTGTAGAATCACACATTATTGAAACATTACAAACATTAGATGTCAGCTAAAATTCATTATTTAAATTTTTCCGATTTAATTATTTTTGGAGATTTTTTTGCTCAATTTTGCTGGAACACTAATGAAATCTGAAAGATTTTTAACTATTTTCGAGGGTTTATCAACTTATTGATAGAAATTGACACAGGGATATGTTATTATAAAAATCGTAATCTAAAAATCATAAAGCCATTTCGGCCCGACTTTATCGATTTTTTCCCCCATATACTCATAAGATATAAAAGATTATTAAATAAAACTTCAATTACATGAAGCTTTAGATCTTTATCTAACTAATCTTTTAACAATTTTGGTTGAAGCATGTGTAATTACTTAAAAATAAACGTATTATCAAAAAGAGACAAAATATAGTCATTTTTCAATTTGAGAGATTGGTCCTAGTGAGAATATAATGACATATCCACAGTATACGACATGTATTCGAAGCTATAAATAAATATGTATAGGAAGTTGTAAGGCGTGTATTATATCGGTGTATTATAATAGCAGGCAATATGATTGTGGTGTCAGCCCTGAGTCTGTTTCCGATCGGATCGTGATTTACAGGTCTGCCCCAGATCCGGTGGCCCACAAACGAATTACTCTCACATACCGGGTTGGATGCAGAGCGCAGGCGGCAGAAGACGTCCGAAGACGGCCGACGTGAGCCGAAGCCGACTTTACACTCGGTTGCGCAACATACGACTGGTACAGCTCCCCTTTCGTAAATGCGACAACGCAACCACTGCAGCACTATCACTGCACATCAAAGAATTCACGACGAAAGGGAGTTGGCAATCCCACCCGGGCTCGAAAGAACAGATTTAAATACAAGACTAACGAACAGATTTAAATACAAGACTAATAATAACAAGATTAACAAAAGTCCAAAAATAGCTAATATCACCATTACGTAATAGTTGTCATTTATATGTCTCTAAATTATATCAAACACATTTAAAATAAATAAAAAGATATGTTTTTCAAATTGGTGCAATCGATGGACTGTAGCGGAACCACTTCGAAGCAAATGTCATGAAAATAAATCATGCATGTAAATGTAATATTCACTTAAATAAATTTAAATTTGAAAAGTACTATTAAAAAAGTACAAAATTGAATAAATTATAATTAATAAATGAATACAGAACGAAATTACTAAGGAATCTTTTCTTTTAATGTCAAACTATCTCATTGTATGGAGTGGTAGCTTATATATGACATTCTAGTTATTATTTTAAATGTTTATTTACAGCTTACAGCTCAAAATACGTCAAAAAATGTGAATTTAGTTTCACAAGATACAAATATTTTTTATGACACATGGTAAAATATATCCAATCGATAAATGTTCCTGTCAATAGTGCCGCAAGAGATATCAACGCGCAGGCACTTGCAATGTTGCGATGTCGTTAAAGAACGATATGATTGTGATAAATGCAAATCAATATATGGCAACATTATAATTACACACAAAAAAAATATTCCAAGATTTATTTCCTGAGATAACAGAAATCCCCTTGAAGTAGAATTTAAAAAATAGAAATCTATAGGTAAAGAGAAGATATTAAATGATGTGCGAAATTCAAATTGGTTTCCTTATTATCATTATAATGCAAACCTTTATACCCTCTGATTTTTAAACTCCTCCAAGCATGCTAAAAATTGATTGAGTTGCATCGAGGTGAGACACAAAAACTTAATCCATAAGTAATAAAATTGGCTATAGCATTACGGTCGGCTTAACGTTTACAGGAAGGAACTTCTGCAACCGTCGAAGGCTGTGAAAGCCATTATAGATTCATTTATTGCCGATAGTTATGTAACCCATGAAACCTGTTCTTATTAAAAAAATATTTCCAAAAATTCTTGAATTAAAACAAAATAATGAATCCAAATATTTAAATATTTGAAATATTGTAAAATAAATACGGTATCCCGGCTAATCCTAAAAAAT
>JAOPUG010000384.1:13161186-13172135 GCA_027564375.1 Micropterix facetella | reverse complement strand
TAACATTTATAAATATGTGCGTGTGACAGTTACATGTGGAAATTCAGTTTTTTCTTAAGTTGCCCCCCCCCCCTCCCCCGAAACCAAAACCCTGATATATCGATGGTGAGACATATGTTTATGAATCTAGGGAATCTTACTCTCAAACATTGAAAAACTGACATTTTGAAATCAAATTTAAGTGACTCCCGCGTGCATTTAAACAACAACAAAAATATGTGACTTGTAGCAAATTTCTTAATCTTTAGTAGGTACTATGGCAAATTTCAATATTTAGATTTTTCTGAATAAAGATAAATAAAAGCTGAAGTCATCGCCTTTTTGTATTTTGCATTTTTCTTGGAATCTATAGGGGCATACAACTTAAAACTATATTAATAATACGTATCAAGTAAATGGAAAAATATATTATTTGTCATGTGCGATTTCAGAAGAATGGTATCTCCACGTGAGCAATAATAGACTTCAGGTGTATTGGCTCCCGCTGATGTTTCGATTGCCGTAAGAATGGTGTCTCCGCGCAAGCAATAATAGGCTTTCGGTGTATTGGCATCGCTGGTGTTTTGCTTGGCAAATCAATCCGTTGGATTTAGCCAACAGCAGCGCATTAAGAGTGTGGAGTAATAGTGCAGAAAAACGTTAAAGGAAACAGAATGGCTAGAATATCGACCCCTGTCGAACCCTAAGCCGATCTGACCCTGGCAGGGCAGAGGAATACATGTAGTTTATTTTTAAATTATGGTTTTGCCTTTAGCTTCACAAATTTATGTAACATGGGTTTCCAGTGATTTTTAGGGATTTTTAAAATGCTAATATATAAGTACCTACCCAAAGTTATGTACATATTTGAATCGGATGCTATGACAAAACTGTGGCATAGAAAAAAGGTATGATGAATATGTAGAAAATTGTATTCCCTTTCTTTTCGCTAGAGATATCTTTTTGCCGTAAGTCCTAATATAATATATTTTTAAACGCGCTTTTATAAGTAGCACCCCCATCACCTGCCTCCTCCATCATGCAAAAATAAACGAATCGTTTTTTTTACCGCATCAAGTTTTGCCGTACCGTGTGAATACAGCCATATGTTTGCATACAATTAACGAAACCCGAATCGGTAAAACGCAACGTGTTCAGTAAACGCGCGTACGTTGACACTACGGTTTTACCGAATCGGTATTCGTATACGGTTTACCATAAACAGCAAAAAACGTATATGTATTCACATTAATACGTATTTAAATTCGTTTCTCCAAATCGGTAGTACCGTAGATTTTATTTGCGAAAAAACACGGAAGTAAAAATAAACGAATCGGTGTTTTTACCGTATCAGCTTTTGCCGTACGGTGTGAATCAGCCATATATATAAATGTTGCATACGCCACTGGAAACCGTATACGAAAACCGAATCGGTAAACTGCAACGTGTGCACCCACTGAAGATTTGCTTATAATGTTACAGGTCAAGCTATAATGAAAGCGTTACCAAATAAACATTTTTGGTCGCCATCTTGCCAATATTGCGATGCGAGCGCGATAATTAGGAGGGTGCAAATTAAAATCGCCAGTCAGGGTTTCGAAAATCAAAAAAAAAAAAAAACTAGAGAAGTGTTGACCTCTTTTATTGCTCGTACGTAACTCGAGAACCACTAAAACTAGGTATAATATCAGTTCATACGATGAAATTACATCGGAAAATCAAAGATGGCGAGTTTCCCGCCTATTTCGTAGTGTGCCAAAATCAAATGAGGGGTGTGTCGAAAAATGCGAATGACAGCTAGTTAATACCCGGATGCTATTTTAATTTTAGAACCATCGCCGAGACGCGGCTTGGAAAGCTATCAATAAAACAACGAGATGTAACAAATTATAAATAAATGAATTTTTCGGCAGACAAATCGGGAAAAGTTATAGCTTCTAGAGTGCTTGAGGGCCTTTCGGAATTATTTCGTGTAAGTTTTAGCTGCTACCAAATTGGAAACCCCAGCCCTTTTAGTTTTATTTTTCATCTTTCAATCGACATATTCCGCAATCGTGGCTGGTACGTCATATGTAAACAAAGCTAAAATAAACACTACTCCAAATTTTGTGTCACGGGAGCAGTGACTGCGCTTGTCAAACAGCTGATGTGATGTAAACACAAACATAAATAAAAAATTCACCCATTTTTAATGCAAAAGGGTTTTTTTTCTTCGTTGACTCTTAGCGAAGAAAGAAATTTAAATAGAAGACGTGTTTACATACCTCAAGGAATGTGGAACGACAACAAAAACATCACTCACTGAATGGCACTGCACAAAAATTATCCCGGAAACACTATAAGACAACGCAATTATTTTATTTATCACTTAAAACCTGCGCAAAAACGACACAATTATACAAAACAGCGGAGATTCCAAAACAATCCCGTCGGATCGCTGTCAATCAAGCGAGCGGCGCTGATCTGGCGAATTAATTGCCATGAATTAAATAAATAAACTTGATGCGCATTGAATTATTATTAAATAATGAAAGTAACACATCACATTTACGTAAAAAGAAAGAAAAACAGACGAATAAAAAAATACACAAATATCTTTATAAAATGACGTACGATCAGTTTTGATAATGACGAATTGGATCGCGCGCACCAGATTCGGAATTTAGACCGCAGTCAATATGTTGAGAAAAAAGGGGACAGTGCGTGTAAAACACCAGCGCCCTCACCCGTACACTTCGAAACAAGTTGTGACAGTTCTCGTGGAGGCCTGTGGTTTTGTATGAGGGGGTAGTCGGTTTTGTATGTTATTTTTATGTAAAAATATCGCACTAATTTTCCCCAGGGAGAACACAAAGCCAAAACGACACGGTGGCACTATGTGTTGTGTTGTTGGATCTTGTACCATCTATTTATTACACATAACCTGAAATGGCGTAAAAAGTGTATTCCGTTAATCAGTTGCACTTGGTATATATATTAAATACCATAATTCCGTGGTTAAATTAAGCTTCAATATAAACACTATTAATAATTTACAGGACAAAGAATACGCCTGAGCAGCCGAATAAAAATTGTAGAATTAGCAGCGCGCATTTTATCAGAAATGAGGACGGATCATCCCTTGAGCCATTCATATAATTAATCCTTCGCTGTTCTCCACATTGTACCAAAGCGATAGCTGAACTCACGATCTTCGGAATTCCGCTTCAATGGTGCAAAGAAAATGCAGTTAAATGACATGACAATTAATACCTGTCATTAACAGTTAAGCGAACAAGTATTCATATATGGGTAGCCGCTGATAAATAGCTAAATGGACAAACGTGTTCGTGTTTATTGCAAAAACGAAGGATTCTCCAAACTGTGATAGCAAAACATCCTTTTCTGCGATTAATAAAACCGACAATATCACAAACACAACCGAACATATAGATGACTTCTCAGATGACCCATAATCTAAAAACATTTTTGGATAAAATCTGTTCTACAGACGAGAATGTACATGAAAGCTCCTGTGATCCAATGTTTCCAGCTGATATGGACTTTTATGAGTTGAGGTATATTAAAACTGAAACAATGTTGAGCGATTTTTGCTGTATAACACAGCATTCCTCCCGTTTACTATTGTAATATATCTTCTTCTTCTTCTTCTTCTTTTCCTTCTGGCTATCCACTCAATGAGGATGATTTCTACCAGGTTGGGGAACTGAGTTTTAGTGGGACAGAACTAAAACAAACACACAAACATCACAATAGAGAAAACAATAGGAAGTAATATATTATAAATAACATGGGTACGCTGAACAATTAGGTTAAAGAGAATTGGGGAGCTATGAGTACCTACTGGTATAATATTACTACAGGGATATGTGATTGAGGGAGATGAATTTACAGAGGATTTTAATGACTTTTGGAGAGTTAAGGAAGAGGAGATGGTATAAACAGAGTGGGAACTGAATTTTGAGAGCCATAAGGTCCGAAACGAAATTGGAATAATTATTAATAAGTGACAGTTAAAGGAAAGGTGGTCAGCAGAGCAGATTGCATGGCCGCAATCGCACTGGGGGGATGGGAGGATGTGAATCTTATGAAGGTGAGCGAGGGTGCAGCTGTGGCCAATGCGCAGTCATCAGCTAATGAGTGCAATCTCTTTGCGGCTAAGTGGCTGACGGTGGAACTATGGTTTCTGTATAATCCCCGCTTGTAAGGCGGAGTACCTTTTTGCTTTGTTCGTGGATGATAGGTGCCACCTCTGTGCCCATTTTTGCGAGAGTTTGCTCTCAAGCGTGGATGAGAGGTGAGAGTGGGGCAGGCGTATGCCGCTAGTAGCGCTGAACGTACGAGCCGCATTCGCTAGCACGTCCGCCCTCTCATTTACCTTAATCCCAGAGATATGGGACCTAGCAGAGATCACCTGAAAGCCGACCGACTCCAAAGTGAAGCATTTAATATGTATCTCATTCTCGATGTCGGAGGGCTTATTGTTTAGGGAGGTAGATCTTATTTTTTGGACAATTCTGAGTGAGTCTGTGAAAATGATGGTTTTTACTAATTGGGTTGTCTCGATATAGTCCAATGCCTTCAGAACCGCCACGCTCTCGGCTGTATAAATTGAGGCCGCGCTTGGCAGCTGGACCATAATAGGATAGCTGGGGTCGATGTTTTGGTGATATACGGCGGCCCCGACATAGTGTCCTTTGTCCGTGTTAGACCCGTCCGTGAAGATATAGCTCCAATTTGGCCAATTTCTGGAAATGAGAGCGTTGAATAGGGGTTTATTATCAACCTGGTGTCATCACGATCGCGTTTTTGAGGAGTGACTGGTGAAATATTTCAGGGGTCCTCGACCTAACCTCCAGTGGAAGAGAAAAATTGGGTGGGACCGTGTAGCGATGGATTAGTGACGAGTGATGATTAAACTGCCAGTGGCTTTTACAGAGTAGAGGTAATTTGGCGGTAAGGGTGGCGGCAGTGGATAGCAGAGACGAGAGGATAGTCAATTTGGGAATTAGGGGGTAGGTCAACATGGCTAAGCGTTTCAAATATAATCTAACCGCTAGGAGTTGGCACCTGAGGTCGACCGGTGGTTCAGAAGCTTTGATCTGGAGAGCGGTGGTAGGGGAGCTTTCTATTGCTCCAAGTATGAGACGAAGCCCTTTAAACTGAAGGGAGTCCAGTTTCCGTTGACAAGCCTTGGATAGAGAGAAGGGGATGAAGCTGGCGGAATCGATTTGCGACATAACGAGAACATTATATACACGTCTGACTGTAGTGGGGTGTGAACTCCACCACACTCCGCATGTAGATTTTATATTTTTTAGGGTTTTCCCCTCGTGAGGTCACCTTGTCAATGTAGGGTGTCCACAGCAGCTTACAGTCGAGGGTAACACCCAAGACGGTTGCTTGCGAGATAACCGGGATAGACATATTATTATACTCTACGGTGATATTGGCGCGGATCCTACGCTTGGAGAAGATTACGGCGGTGCTCTTCGGAGGAGATAATTCCAAACCCGCATTAAGGAGAAACAAATCCAGGGATTTGAGAGCCTTTGACACATCGGTCGCTGCTGCCTCAAGGATAGTCGATGACCGATATAGTACAATATTGTCGACCTATTGAAGGACACGGCAGTGACTGAGGACTGTCGTTTCAAGTTTGGAGGTGTACACATTATAGAGCTGAGGGGACATGACGCTTCCTTGGGGGAGACCCTTGACGGATGTGAGAGAGTGATGGGGACTGAATGTTCAGTTGCCTTTCACGTAGTATGTTACAAATAAAGTAAGCTGTTTTAAAAGGGATGCCAATAGCAATAAGTCTCATCTGTAGGATGGGGATTTGGAGGTGGGGTCATAGGCAGACTTAACGTCCAAGAAAACAGCAACAAGGTATTTTTATATGTGATATATATCGACGTACCGTAATACATCGACGTATCGTAATATATCGAAGTGGTAATATATCCGTCCAATATAACTCTTCCGTCCGTAATATATCCGTCCATTATAATCCGTCCGACGGTAATATATCCGTCCAATATAACTCTGGCATATATACGTCCAATATAACTCTTTACTCCCTATCTCGGAAGATGGCCGTTATTGTAGAATTAACTGTTCCATGGGAATCAAATATCCCAAAAGACCACAAGTACAAATTAAATAAATACCATGATCTTGCATATGCCATCACCCGGAACGGCTTCACTGTTCACCTTCACGCGATGGAAGTTGGCGCTCGTGGCCTCCCAGCCAAATCTCTCTTTTACCTATTTAAGGATCTGGGTCTCTCCAGGAAAATAATTAACTCCTCCCTAGAAAAATTATCTAAAACTGCGATTTCCGGATCTCAAATTATATGGCTTCAAAGGGGGAGGGAATGGGTGGTAAGGTGTACGCTCACATGTGGCAAGACAACTGTCCTACCGTCCACCGCGCACCCCCCAGAAGTGTAACAATAGTATTATGATGGGCCCAACCTTGGTCGGTTAATTCCATGGCAGCTCCGTTTGTACTTACTTAGACAATGGATTATGTGCATTTGCATATATTTACATAAACAAAAAGAATACAATATTTTTCTGATAATTATGCATATATATCATCACTAAATATTACAACTAGGTAATTGATAATAACAGATGACAGACAATTTGAGTTATCTGTTATTGTCTGAATTTGATTATCAATTTGAGTTCTTTGTTTTTACTCGCAAATCTCATTTTACTAGAATCAAATTGTCTAAATTTTAAGTTACCTGGTTGTTATATTGAGGTGACGCTATTATCTAACATTTTAATTTACATATTTTTTATGAATAGTGGATATTTTCTCGGGACTACTCACTTAGCGACTTACAAATCTATTTTTCTACTGGATCAGCGTTTACCAACCTTTTTCAGCTACAGACCCCTAGGAAATGAAGCATAATTACCAGGGATCCTTCTTAATATAAAAACAGTAATACATTCGCATAATTGATATTAGTAATACAAATATATATATTTTAGAAAAATTAACACTACATGTAATTTTGTTACGTAATTATAATTGTGTTATCGTAATTTTCAATATGACAGTTGGTGTTGCTTTTTTGCAACTAAATCAATGATATTCGGGTTGATGTCACTACAAAGTTGCAATCTCAAATCTTGTTTCACTTTTTTAGTATAGATAGACAAGTTGAGAATGACTTTTCAAAAAGCAGTAAATGTATCAGTGCTTATTCTGATATTTCTTCATCCAAAAACTTGACAGAGGATTTTTTAAATATCCGTTTCAAAGGTGAATCATAGGGTATTTATACTATTTGGCTTTCCTGTGCCATTGTCAGGCCAGTAATATCAGTAAGCCCAGGAGAGCAGTGAAGAGTAAGAAGAAAGTCACGCGAAGACCATGAAGCCGACCCTTCCTTCACTCACTCATCTGCTCCGCAAACCAGCGTGCGTTCACCATGCAAGCATAGCGGTCGCGATCACGAGACTTTTTCGTAGGATTTATTTATTACTTTTATATAGTCCGAAGATGAGCCTGCGGACCAGACCCCCACGGATACTTCGCGGACCCCCAGGGGTCCGCGTGACCAGAGGTTAGGAAATGCTGCACTAGATAACGTTAGAATAATTAAAAATCGCACTCTGCATAATCGATTTAAACATTACTGAGATTATCAAACAAGAGTCATTGTGAGAAAAAATCTGAAATATATTGGCTATCAAGCAACTATTAAACTGTTACATCAATGTCTCACGTCCTGCCGGAAGGGATTTCTTTGAAATATTGCCATATTGAAAACCTTGTTTTTTTGTGGATTATCGAAACTATCGTGGCTATTTGACATATTAATTGAACGAAAACGGATTATTACCGCATGGAACTAGACAGTAGTTTTCCCGACATTTCAATTATAACAAAAAACGATCAGTTTCTACAGAATAAATAATAATTTACTGTAGAACTTTGAAAATAGTGTAATTTCATATCGTTTCTTTGCTTTTGTAGTTTGATACATTGCGTAATAAGGTTGGCGACTGCTGGTTTAGCGAATAATATTAAAAAAATTATTTTCAGGTATCATCTTTTTGTTCACACCTTGCACGAGAGAGTATTAAAGCTGAAAGAGCAGTACAAATTTGTATGCAAATGTGAGGCTTGCACCAACAATTGGCCACTGCTCTGTAACTTGCCATGTGCGAATGCGAATAAATTTACGGCCAAAGAGAAAAAGTTGATAGTAGGCTCGCACGTGAGAGCTGAACTGTTCGATACCCTAAAGAAAGGCGATCGAGAAGTTGCACTCGAGCACTTTGACAACATCGGCAAGTGCTTGGTGGTTTTGGATAAACATGCTCCTTGCCTCGAGCTCGCTGATTATCAGGAAACATTCAAGCAGTGCTTGGCGCTGTTTGAGGGAGTCGTTCCATTTCACGAATCAGAGATGTTTAACGTGGAGGATTTGGAATAGAGCGTAGGGTTGGTGACAGAATGAAACTACCTAATTTTTTTGTAATCCATGTACCATACCGTCCGCACAGTGGGTTGAAATTCGCCTTTCATAGACATTTTCGTTTCATTTTTTTTAGTGTTTCAAAACTTTTCAATACAATTTCAAACTTAGCGGCACAAAGTATAGTATTATCTTGAAGCATTTTAAAGATAAACATTCCTGTTTTTATATGATTCACCCTATGATACTATTGACAGGTGTCACTTGTATGTTACCAGCGGAAGTTTATAAATGTGCCAGGAGATTGCATTATGAACATAAATTACGTAAAGTTTCATCTATCGTCAGCTCATCGCAATAACTGTTAATAATGACTAATCTAACAGTAGGCCTACTGTCCACTGCAGCGTCATTTGACGAATGCATGCAAGCTACAAATGACGGCAGGTGTATTTTGCATCTTTGCATATGTCCACGTAATCGTCATACAATCGACATGCAAGCTACAAAACGGTTCAGTTTCTTTCAAGTAGCATCAAGTGATGAAGAACATGTGATTATAGCATACAACTTTATTAGAGGATATTTATTAGAAGTACAATACCTACATTCTATAATCAGGACATCTTCTAGTATATAAAAAAAGAAATTATTATTACCAATTACGCGATAGTCGTGTACTTTATGACTATTATTAATATAACCTCCTATTTTTTTTAACTTCTTATTCCTGCTATTTAGTGTGAACGATGGTTTAAAAATAAACTAAAATAAGAATTTCCTGTATAGCTTCCAAATTTATTTTTGTTCTCAAATTTACAATCTTTTTTTAAACATCTGAAATAGCTATGTGTACTTAAGAAAGGTACCTCCTTAGTTATGATTTTTTTTTTCAGTTGGCCAACATCATCAGTTAGTCCACTACGACGCGACGGTTTAAAAATTGTCGAAAAATGTAATCTTTGAAACTTACATACATCGTCGCCTTAAATCGATAATAGAAGATCAAAAATAAAATTATGTCTTAGATTTTTATTAATAATTAATATGTGTATTTTTATTAAAAAGTAGATAATCTTAGGATATATTATACCTTTGTATTGCAGTATCGACCACTTTATAAACTACACCCAAATATATTTCTCTTTGATTGATCCATTATTATGCACATGAGCTTACGGATAATTGATCTTATTTTCTTCAATTTACACCAAAAAGTGTAAGGAAAGTAACCAGGTTTTCGAGAGGGTTGCTCTCGAAAATCGGACTAAAACCGGTTATTTTGTCACTATATCGGTGACCTTGCGAAATACTCGAACGTTTATAAATAAGGCGGTTGCGAGTGCTATCTCTCTTCGCACCTGCACGATTCCTGACACATAAAAAAAATAAAAAATACTTTCCCGACTCGCCTTGAAAAGGATTTTATCAGTATGGCCATGTAAGCGGCCACATACATTATACTACATTTAATATTTGCAAGAGTAATCCACTCTTTTGATATTTACGACTTTAGATATGTTAGGATAAGGTACTTTGATCTGGAGCTATTACGGAATAATAGATGGGTTCGTAGCGCTAAAGCGGTTAAAAAGATGGAATAGTCATTATCATTATTATCACTAACTCTTATTATGAGTCCTAACTTCGTCAAGACTTTTATTCTATTCCACCTTATCCTGGGATTTGGATTTCAAATTGTTCACTGAAAATGTATTTAGCCATCGCAGCTTTGGTCGTCCGACTTTACGATGCCCCTTAGGTTTACGACAAAGAATATGTTTCAAAGGCTATACATTTTCCATCCTTCTAAGTACCTTAACTACCTCAGCCTTAGGTAAGATTTTCCGAATTCTAAAAATAAGTACATCATTACATATTTACAGGTTATAGAGTTCTTTGTTTGTGCGTTTTCTCCACACACAATCCTCATGTACGGTACCGAAGATCATGGGGTAGGTATTTTGCGTTCATAGCCATTGTGTATTCTTATCCGCTTTGGCGAGAGTCTCTGGTGAGATGTGATGTGTTCTGCAAACTGCAGACCACATTATCCTATGTGGTATCCCAATCTGCCTATGCTGATGGGCAACATAGACGACAGGTATATGATTTTTGCTAGTTTTTTTGTCGCGTTGTTTCCATTATGGAATGCTTTCTTCCCGCGTATCCCTGATAAAATATTTTTATCTTTTATATAGTATAACATTTTATTGCACATAGGACTAAATCACTACAGTCTTCCCATATAATATTTTATGTAATACTGTCTGCATTTTCTTTAGCAAATAAATCTTTGGAGTTTGCAACCATATCTTATTTAAATGGTGCTTTTATCAAGTAATTACCTATTCAGATATACTCAAAAATTGTAGTGTATCTTCGAGTACCGAAATAGATTAGGTTAGATATGATTGGACTGTGCCTCTTAAGCCAAATGAATACCTGTATTCCAGATGTATTGTACATTATAAATACAAAACTCTATAGGAAGATATATACACATATGGATAAATAGACC
>JAOPUG010000384.1:13144573-13154576 GCA_027564375.1 Micropterix facetella | reverse complement strand
TCTTATCTGTGAATTATTTCTCCTTTATAAGTTCTATACATTCTAGAATCTATTATTTTTTAATCTAGTATTTTTTCAGTTATGTAAAAAAAAATAAACCATCATTTTATTAGTGTTCCTTTCTTGACTTTTGACGGCAATTTTAAAAAAAAAAGACTCACTCCGTCTATTGACTCTTTCTTTCAGGTTTTGAAATAGTCCACACAGCTTTCGTCTCCTGTTACGATATCGTATTATACTCTCTTATTTTTTTAAATCATTTTATTACATCACTCTAAACGCTGTTATTTTTAATCTTTTGTTATCTCATGCGGTATCCATATTTAACAAAGCTTCTGAATATTCAGGAAAACGTGAAAAATAGTTTCCATTTGTATCTTGATAATGTTCAATGTTGTACGAATTTGTTGACGTATAATTTTTTACTCTGATTTAGTTAGTTGTCGTTCAGCACCAATGTTAGTTTCTATTAGTGCGGTCGCCGATCGGCCTTCGCGTGAATTTCCTTGGAAATGAATTAATTATACCAGAAAATGTTAATTGAAGTATTTGTCAACTTTTTGTTGATTTAATTAATAAGAAATCATCTCGACTTAAATCCATAGTTAGGTAAACACACAATGTTCAATATGGCTTCACAAAGAAAAAACAAATAACAAACGTACAAAATAAAATTTATTCTGTAGAATGGCTGTAACCAAATAGTTCCATTTCATAAATAAGTATTGCTTGTTTAATATCTTTAACGCCAATGGCCAGTTCCAGAAACTTTCAATATAGCCCACGTATACTCCCTGAAACCAGTACATTAACTAAAAACGATGTCGTCGCGGCCGCCATTAACATAAACTCAACCAAACATTAAACGTTTACCATAACATTAAACAAGCCAAACAAATTAGATTTAATGCTGTCGTAGCTCGGGTAATAAAGTACTACGCCGCATATGAAATGGAACAAACAGCAAAGTCCAATACAAACTCGCAAGACAAACAGCTTCCGGGAAGTTGCATTAGCTTGCAGGATTTCCACATCCACTTTCGCCAACTTTCGCATATTTAATACCCCCTCCCCCTCTATTTCCCCCTGAGAAAGCCGAGCTAAATGCACTCCCCTTCCTTACAAGGAGGCTTTGATCTGAGAGCGTTATTAAATTAACTTTCAACGGATATTACTGGCAATTCCTGCGTTGCGGGTAATTTTCAAACACATAATGATGGTATCAATATAGGAGATTGGAGATTGGAGATTGGAATGTTCGTGTTCCAATGAGTTGTTCTAATTAACCAACTGGGGCAACGGAAAACCAAAGGGTTTGTTAAACTTCGTTCCATATGATTATTTTCTTGTATGTAGTATAATATATTAAGATGTCCAGGGTAGTATGTATGTATAATATTAAGATGTTCAGGATTAAAATAACTAATTGAACTGAGCACATAAACCGAGAGAGATCCATTGTGCCACTTGTGTAATGGCTCCCTTAATGACGAGGAATTACTGTATGGAAGGGGTCCAAATGTTACGTTAGAGATAAATCTCATGACGTCTCAAATATTCTTCCGCTTTAATTGCTCTGAGAGACAAAGCTTTCCAAAAACGTCGTGTGGTTGATAGTCTCTAGCCCAGTGTGACTTTTTTCTAGAGGTTGGTCACTTAGGTGGCCAAAATAATATGAAAATGTCTTGCAATCTACATTCGTTATTTTAGGGATATATTATTTGCATAATAATATAAAACACATAAAGCCATTTTGTCTCGTTTTAATCGATATTCCTCCGCCTATATTAGTCATAAGATATGAAGATTCTTAAATAAATCTAATATTCATAATATTCGTAAGTTTAAACCTTTATCTAACTATTAATATAACATTTTATACCTAGTTGAAACATTTACTCCCCTCCTGGGGGGGGGGGCAGGAGGCAAAGTCTTCTTCTAACAATCTATACTAGTCGTATTCTTCGAAGAGTTCCGAAAATTCAGCGCTTGCCTAAAGTTTGTGGAACTCCATAATAACCTATAAAACAATACAACCACTCCGTATTATGTAAAGAAGGTACATAAAAGCACAAATTTCCACAAACAGCTATTTACAAAGCTATGAAGTCGCGAAGATACCTACTTTAGCAAATGTCACTTCAACAAATGTCAAATATGAAAATATTTTCCATCTTCGCACTCACTTTATTTTACGCGAAAATTTTAGAAAAATATGTTTTTTTAGGGATATGTTATTTTAAAAATCATAATATGAAATTTCTAAAGCCATTTTATCTTGTTTTTATCGATATAGTTCTCTGCCTATTACTAATAATTGAAAATTATTAAATAAATATTTTATTCAAACGTGTCCTTTATCTATCCGTAGCTACAGTATCAGGTGTTTATGATAGCGGGCCGCCGCGACACGAACCGCTCGCTGACATGTCAGCCGCGGGACCGCTATATAGTTTCTATCTCGCTAACCCGCGCTGCAGTCAGCACCACAGCGCGTCACGTGTACCTCTTTCTATCTTATAATGCCTTGATATAAAAACCGCACGTTCAATGATACACCTCAAATAATTGTATTTTATTTATCAGGATAAAAATAAACCGTATGTCGTACAACCCCCAAAATAATGGGCTCTGCACATTATCTCTTACTATCGATTTGCGAAAGTTTTTTTTAAATCGGACTTAGTTTACTCGAGTTATCGTGCATATTAACATTTGTCGCGCACGATTTCAAGACTTGGCCACTTAGGTGGCCGAAGTAATATGAAGTGGTTCTAATGAACCAATATCAAAGTGCTTGTGAGGTGTGACGACAATCCGCCGACTATATTTTTTTCTATGATTTAAAAGTTACCTACAATACAATTATTACTATTCGTGAAGTATGCATAGAAAACGTTCAGAAATGGAAATAATCCATACGAAAATTCCAATCTCCCATATTGATACCATTATTATGTTTTTGAAATGTACCCGCAACGCAAGAATTGCCAGTAATATCTGTTGGCAATTTTTGGATGAATGTATATGAGAACAAGCAAAATTGTCGGATTTTGTGCAATATCAATCCACACGAGATACACCACCACCAAATTAAATCCCAAGAGAGTGACTGTTTGGTGTACATTTTGGTCTGGTGCAATATTCGGTCCGTACTTCCTCCAAAACGAAACTGGCATTACCATAACCATCAACGGCGAACACTACATAACGATGATAATCAACTTCTTGTGGCCTAAACTTGATGATGGGGACACTAGAGATATGTGGTTCCAATAGAATGGAGCTACGTGCCACACAGCGCATGCCACGATGGACATTCTACACGAGCGATTTGAGGGTATGGTTATCTCGCGCGGCGGCGACGTGAACTGACCACCAAGATCGATCGATTTAATGCCTTTAGACTTCTTCCTTAGGAGCTATCACAAATCGCAGGTCTATGCAAATAATTCGCAAATAACTAATGCCCTGAAAGTAGGTATAATGAAAGCCATCCAGCAAATTCAACCAGATGTATACGAAAGCCATCGAAAATTGGACCTCTCGAATACTGCCACCAAGCAAAGCCGCGGCGGAAATTTAAACGCCGTTAAATTCCATACTTAATGCCATAAAATATTCTTTAAAAAAAAAGAGAGTGGATATCTCACATATAACTTGTTTTATTTACATTTAAAAATCAAGCGTCCTTTTTGAAAGATCCTTTAGATAGTGAATTTAGAACGTGAGACGTTATAAGGACTGTTGGTGGCTATCTGCTCACCGGTGCCTTCACGAGTATCAGTAGCAGCGTTCCTTTTCGAGAAAACGCAAATACTCTCTATTTTTTCCTCGTAGGGGTTGTAAGTATTTGGTCAACGGCTTATGCCATGAGACGTCTCAAAAAGCAGGGGTCAGAAATCCGTTTTTTATTAAATACTCATTACATAATTTCCCCTTTTTTATATTAAATTTCATAAAAAAGTCAAAGAAATAATCTACCCTGATCATAACAACATATAGTAATATGATTGAAATTTGCAATTATCACTAATATTAAATAAAGTTTCTTTAGGGGCTTTAATCGGACTATATATAAAGAGTTCAACTACTAGAAAAAAAATATTGATACACAATAACGCAGAATTTAGTGATTCTGAGGGCTGTTTTCCCAAAATTTTGGTCGCAAGTTTCATTTTTATTGCAACTGTTTCTTTAAAACGGTTAAAGAAGGCATGGGTCAAGAGTAGGCAGGGCGGAGGTTAGGAGTTCTGTTATTTTATGTATTGAAATAATATGTGTCTAAAATGTAAATATATCTTATTTGCCCATATTTAGGAAATCATATCAATCTTCGGCTGTCCAGTGGGGTACCCGGCAGTAAAGAAATTCAAATAATAGTGACAGACAAAATTCACTGATGACCACTCAATACAGGCTATTATGTATAAATATCTTTACTGGTACATAAAAAGATCATTATTATTACTTCGGCCCACCCTGCGGAGATGCGTAGTCTTACAATCGTGCGAACAATGTAACGACATTAAATCGTCGAAAAAGACTTTCCTCGACGTTGCGCATCCAGACATATAGACAAGAGTTTTTGTGGACATGAAATTAAAATGTCTAAAAATAATTTTCTCGACGTTTCACATGTCCTAGAGTCCATCTAAACCAGGAAAATTTTGTGTGGGATGTGTGGATGTTACTCTGAACGATAACTCGAGTAAACTACGTCCATTTTGAAAATGTCTTTCATCAATCGATAGTTATGGCACATGCGCCGAGCCCAGTTGATTTTAGGGTCTGTACGACTTATTTATTTTATTAATATTATTTATTTCGTTTAATAACGACTATCAGTGCCCCTCTATCGGCCGATATAGGAACCACCTGTCCCTAGTGCGTTGCTCACGCATTAGTATTCGATTCGGACGCTAGAAAACCTTTGGGTTTTCCCCTGTCAATTGTCTACTTAGGTTAGGTTAGAGGCGCGGGCTCAGCGGCGGTAGTACTCCAAATTGCAAATTATTAGGGTGGGGCGCGACAGGTGAACCGTAAATGAGCGTAAGAGACAACGACACAAGACCACAGATTTTTGCTGATTTGCTCGTCGATGAAATAGTAGACTCTTAAAACATGTTTTTTCAATAATATCAATAATCGATGGTAGTCGATGTTGCTGCAGATGCTTAAGTAATCTTCAGTTTTAGGTCGAACATGTCATGTGCATCTATGTCTTCGTGCATCCTAAAACTGTCCCTTGCAACTCTCATTTTTATTTAATAGAGTAATCCCGCTACTGTTTTTGTTATTGGTGTTATTTTAAATTACTACATTACACGAAACTAGATTGTACCGTTCTTTATAAAGCATTCAAGGAAACCCCAATATAGTAATTAGAATATTACTGAATAAACAATTTAATCCTCGTAGATAAAATTTATTCTGAAGGTATTTTCGCCGTGGCCGTTGCCGAGACGGGCGCGGCCGAGCAATTACAATAGACATCATCTCCGCCCATCTGCGAAGTGGAAAACTTTCTAAATAATCCATCTTTGTTCTGAGGCGGACAGATTGTGTCAGGTTGGAAAAGTGCGTCCATTCATCAGAGCTTAGTCCATTGTGACGAGCGATGCTTCCCTGTTAGCGAATTCATCATGAGTTGTACATTGGGCGTGAAGCGGATTAAGAGAAAGGCGCTTAATCCGTCTTAATTAACAGCTGTTCTTCTATCAAAGGCCATCACCGCGCGGGCGAATATTCCCTAGCATATTTTCGCCCTCCTCATTTTATAACTTTAGAAATTACTTCAAATAAAGCTTTTCCGAACCTTCTACGTAGAAATAATACATGGGTTCTAGGCTAAGATCAGTTAGCAAAGTTATGTCATTTGATCGGACCAAAATATTGTCTAAGCGGAGGTATCAAATAGAAGAGCTTTTAAGAGCTACCGATTATTCTACTGCTTCATGCAAATATTTTTGAAAAGTCTAAATTCCTTGAATTATAAAATTGACGAAATTTCATCTAACTATTTTTCAACTCATAGGAAAATACGGCACATATATTTAAAGCTGCTCTGGAGCTACTGGATGTGGAATGCTAACCTATCATTATCGCAACATAAAAATAATAGCAAAATGGCGCTTTACAAGAAAGTGAGGAAGTAGGCAAAGGTCGTGGCCTGTAGGGGGAATATCCATAAGAAAGCCGATCCGGACTGTCTCCTCCGTCCATCGTTTCCAGGACTCTACAGTGAGAGAAGAGGTTTTTGGAGCGAATTTAGAAAAGGGAATTTTACGGGAGCAACGGACGTGCGCTCTCCGCAATTGATAATGGTATCAGCCGCAAAACGCATATATTTATGTAGCGGCTTTGTCATACAGACGAAGGAAGCTTGCGTCCAAGAGATGAAGATAAACAAAAATTATTAATTTTGTAGTGGTTCAGCAGAGAGCGCGTCGCCTGTAAATACCTATGTTTTATTGGGAAAGAAGACGTTTTGTCTCCATAATAGAAACACTATTCGAATGCACTCCTTCATTGGCGCACTTATTATACTTTAGGTATATACGCCAGAGAGGGATATTATTATATTCCACGGAATGTTTTAGTCGCTGAACGCAGAATTAAATTAATTGGCCTGGGACTTCTTCCGCTAGCGATGATGCTTCCGCGTCCATTGCACCAGCTTTTGCGTGGCAGGCTCCCAATTCTTTCCTGCGTAGTGAAACTCATCGTCGAAGTAATGACGCCATGGTGAAATCTCCTAAGCGGTAACTCAGGTAGCGTCGGTTGTGTGGTGGCTACACATCGAATCCGCCACAACTTCCACCTCCTTAAACGATGAACGATGCGGTTTACAGGTAATACCAAACCACAGCACGATGCAACGGCAAGCAGAATTCGAAGAGCCAGCGAGAACACGTACTGCCGGTCGATAAGGGTGGCTATCTCGACGATGCGCAGTTAAAAGTTTCTTCAGCATTATTCAGTTCAGCGGCGTCGGGACCACCCGCGGGGCTATTCACGTTAGTCTCCTGAGTGAAATTGAATGTTCCGTCATGATAAAAACTGGTTACATTGTTTCTACTCAATCGAACGTCATTACTATCAGTTGAAACGTGACAAACTACGCTTGACCTAATTTTATTTTGTACATCGAAATCCTTAAAAAAAAACCTCTGTGGTAGGGGAACCCCCGTCAGGAACGAAGTTACGCTTTTACAAATATAAACACGTTTATACAATTGATATATCGAGCGAAAGCGAGCGCCTCGAGCGCTCCGCATAATGCTTTTTCAATAGTAGTGGATTTCTATTAGTCGAATCTCCGCAAGCCGCATTAAAGAACTTAGTTCCAAATAATTATTTACATATATGTGTATTTAAAAGTACAAGTGAGAAAATTAAGATTTATATTGGAAAAAATATATAGTGTATTACCATTATAAACAGAAAATAAAATTATATTAACAACCCTTTGATAGACACCAAGGATGCTTCTCAATTGATTGGTTACTAAATATTTAACCCCCCCCCCCTCTTCATAGAAAATTCTGGGTGTGTGTGTTTCCAATAGGTTAGACCGAGTGAAAATCTTTGCTTAACAAAAAAAAAACAGTCGACAGATGATTAAATCATGTATCACCTAACATATCGAGAAGCAGCTGTGAAATTTATCATAAACGACAGCAAAACTATATTTCTTTTTCAAAAACCGTGTATTCTATCAGATTTTTGTAAATTTCGTAAGCCTCGTGTACGGCTGCATCCCAACTTGCTTCCACTTCAGCCACATTATCGGGACTCATCTTCTTTTAAAACGTAAAACGTACCAATCAAACGTGAAATCACGAATCATTTCAGTCGACATGCAGATGCCCATATGCCCCAAAATAGGAAATATCCATCTGAAAAAACGCGATTATATAATTACATTTGTTTTATCGCCATGGAGACTTTTTGAATAAAATGCTCACCATAAAAATAATATCACAAAAGCGTGCAGTAATGAAAAAAACAAAAGATTTTTACATGAGAAGCGGAATTGGCATCCATACTATGCAGTAGGGAAATCTGTCCCGCTCAAAGTCGATTTCTACTGGATTTTGCATTGTATATCTCCTTGAATGCGGAACTAATGGAGATGATAGCATATTAAAATATAATCCAAAAGATAAAAGTCTCTGCGGCTCCAGATGTAAACAAAACAATATATCGGCAGGCGTGGGAAGGCAGCAATAAAAAAACGGGTATTATATCGCTGTTTGACGTTTCTTATTAGCCATCCGCGGCACGTGAATCATTCTCATTTCGCACCCGACCACTCTTATTGGCCACGTAGACAGTCCGATTAACGTCGTTGCTAACTTCATATCAAATTAAAATCTCGGAATCCCGCTTCAAAAATGGTGGCACCTGTCAATTTGATTTCTTTTAATGGAAAAATAACAAAATAACTATTTTGTTGTCTGTTTGTCTACCAGTATACAATTTTCCTTCCATTGAATCTACTCTTCCACAGCATTAGGATAATATGTTCCATAAGGCGTTAAATTACAAAACAGAAATAATCACTTACTTTGTGGTTTAAGCAAGCTTTCTTGTCAACCGATAGATGGCGAAATTAAAATAAAAAATCGTAATCTATCAGCTATAATTCTAATGGTTTTAAACTTGTGGTTTTAAAAGGCTTTTTTGTCAGCCGATAGATGGCGAAATTTTTAATACCTCCCGTAGCGGTTTTCCGTTATTACCGATTTCTGCTCGTCGACTCTCCGTAAGCCGCGTAAAAGAATTTCGTTCCAAAAATTGTCCCTTATGCAGTAAATTAAATAGAACTATGGTCGTTTCCATGCCATACATATTTATGTAATTTTACATTTAGCACATAAGTAATTTACTGAAAATAAATATCGGACTACCTGGCGACAGACTCGTTTCCCTCATTTCGCCAAAACGTCATTCACACAGCGCGGTCGACAATGTCGCCGGTCATACAAATGCGATGCATTGTTCTTTAGGCTATTTATGTAGGATTCGTGACTAGCGTTTGCCGCAGCTGAGTCCAACCAAACATATAGTGAATGGAAAATCGCGTGGATTTAATGTGGGACAATAAATTGTATGTGGGGCTGCTAGGCCATGCGTGAAAGGAGTGTCATCGTTTTATTCGGTCAACGGACCGCGGGATTAGATAATATGCGATTGACATCTAGGGAAATAGGAATTGGATGACGGCTTTTGTTATGTTAATGACTGCAATGAGAGTGCATTTCTGCTTTGAATTCAGTCGGTGTATTCTGCTGGTGGCTAAATAACCTACACCTTGATACGGCTTGATGTGCCCTTGTGGCTATGCCAGCGGGTACGCCAGATCAAATAGAGTAAAAGTTGTTTAGTGTCAGGTAAGAAATAAATCTAAGGTCATCTGAAATCTTGTCATGTTTCGGATAACTACATTCCAAATGCACGTCTTTGGAATACATAAAGATCTATATTCGGAAACCCTGATGGTAACCTAATTTCATCAGTGACTAGCACTAGATTCCAAGGCTTTGATTCCTGGCTAGGTTGTGATAATCATATTGCTAAGCTGTGTGACCAGCTTAGTCGTGCATGCTTTGCATTATACGCTTCGCGCCCGCTATCGCCACCGAAATCTTAAGGTAATATTGTGTTCTTAATTTTGATTATTGCATTTTTAGGTTTAATTTTTGATTTCTGTATTTTTAATTTCGATTACAATTGATCTTCTTTACCAACACTCGTTTAGGGTATTTTTAGAAATATAATTTAGAAATGTATTAGATTTAAACGCTTTGACAAATTCTTTAATTTGATTTCAATTTTAAATTTATTTGTAAAAAAAAATAAACTTTATGTATATTTAAAAAAAAAAAAATTCTTTATTTGTTTTTTATACTCTTTCAATTATAATAATACAGATCTAGGCCTAGTTAGGTCGCGTTGACATAGTGATCAATATGCTGCAATGTGCTTTCTTTTATTG
>JAOPUG010000384.1:13127346-13138159 GCA_027564375.1 Micropterix facetella | reverse complement strand
TGCGTACGTTTCTCGCAAAGGATAGTCAGTTTCGATGAGCTCTGCATGATTTGTATTTTGTATGGGCGAAATTTTAATTTATTTTTCAAAATAATGTACATATTGGATATTTTAATTCCAGTAGAGGCCGCAATTTTTCTTGTTGATTTACGCGGATTCCGCATAATTTTGGATCGAACTTGGGCCACTCGTTCCGGTGTCGCTGCTGCTGTTGACCAATGTCCCTTCTTGCCTGAACCTTTGCACCCAGAACGAAATAAGTTGTGTGCTTGGGCTATCACTTAATGGTCGAATATTGAAATGAGTACAAAAAGCACCACGCGCTCGAGTCTGTGATTCGCCGCACTTGAAATAATGCTCAACTGCGAACGCGCGGTGTGCACCCGACCAGTGGCTCATGGCGACTGTCAAATTCGCAAATCGTGAGCTTCGAATGATACTCCTCCTGCTAACCTCTTCCTGCTAGATTTTTTACAATTTTAATTTAAACTTACAAATTCCCGCTGGACACCCTTTACTAACCTTTAATTTACTTGAAGTTGCCGCTATCCTGAGGAATGTACCACGTCCTCTTGCTAATCCTTGAGGATATGTTGAAATGCTCTTTCCACAGTAATTGCAGGATACATACACCTAAAATTAAACAAGTTTTAACATGATTGCTTCATTTTTTTTGAGAATCTTTTGCCTTCTCAAAATATTTCCATTGTAAAAATATATAATTAGTCATGCAAGTTGCATCAAAGATCTATGTCCCTCGCCCACATGCTCAGATCACAGGTATTGCATTTATTGAACACCAATGCATTGCAACCCAAAAGTGATAGAAATATTTTAAAACAATGAGAAAGAGGAAGAACACTCAGTTTAAGCTTGACTGGCTCGACGTCGGTACAGGCAGATGCGTAAATAATATGCCTATGCCACTCATGCCATCTTCAAGCACATAACCTATAGTTTAATGCTCAAATGGGTAGGTAGATACAAGAAAGAGAAGAGTTTTAAAAAAAACTATTGAACGTAGTCTCATGAAAGATGAGACTACGTTCGGAATAAGAATAGAATTGCAAGCGGCTATAAAAACGCTTTCTGCTTTTAGTAAAATATCTACCACATCAATAAAAGAGTTTCAGCCGAAGAGAAAAAAATATTAGTTTCTGACCAGCCAACATCATTTTCAATTCCAGGGAGAAAACGCCCAACGACAATACGCAGGATTGTTTTGAATTTCCATTTAACAGACAATGAAATTCGAATTTTGAAAAGCTTCCACCAGAAAGTTGTTTGTGATACCGATTTCACTGGTAGCGTGACTTGTTTAAGAAGCAAAATATAACCAAAAACTTTTAATTAAAAAAATTAATATTAAATTGCAGTATTAATTACTTAGAATAAATTAAATATTTCCGCGATCAAAATAGATCAATTGTATATACTGATGACACAGATAAACATTTACAGCTAGTTAGGATTATTTAAACTCTAAAGTAGGTTTTGAAAACTTTTTGAAGAAAAAAAAATCGCCTTCAGCGCTTAAAGGGAATCTTTGACAAATGTCCCATATCTGCCTAGATTTTTATGGCAACCATAATAATGTGCGAACATGCGGCTCTTCAACTAATACATGTATACTTAATCTTATTTTTAAACTCAATCTGATGTATGCTTTTAATTTAAAATTATGTATAATAATCAGTTAACCCCATTTAAAGTGTGTTGTCGATTGGTCATAAATCTTACAGCGGTTTGCCTTCCTCTACAAATTTATGGCTGGCCACCAAACTTATTTTTGGGTGTTGCAATTATTCCTAGCAGAAGTGCAAGAATTGCACCATTGATTTGGGGTTTGAATACTTTAAAAGGCCTGCACATCTTGAAATATTTGAAATCCCGGAATTGCCCAGTCTTCCTTTTAATGGCCGAAGATTTTTTCCATCTGTTTGTTTACCAAATTTTGTATAATTTTCTTTATTTAATTCTAACAAATGGCCGTCAAGCATTCAGGGGACTAGGGCGCGAGTCACCAATACAGTGGAGCGACCGGTGCGAAATGTAAATTGCTAACCTACAAAGAAGTCATCGCCGATTGCAAAATTCCAATATCGAAAAAGCTACTGCAATCGAAATTGGGCGATTGGACTTCTTCCTTGCAAAACAATTGTTATTTTTGTTAAATGATCAGGATTTCCCTATTATCGCTTAAAAGTACCTTAATTACATCCTTCGAAAATTATTGAAAATTTACTTCAAAATGCTAAATTATGCAATTAAAAAAAGAAGTTACATAAATCTAATATTCAAGAAAATATATCTCAACATAAAGATAAAAAATAAAATGAACATTGGACGAAATAAAGGGAACCGGGCGACAGATAGCATTATTTTTTAAAATTTTACATATTGCTAATATTAAAAAAATATAAATTTATTTTGAGTTTTTTTTTTTTTGTCATATTTATTTGTGTACATGACAGATTGTGTAAATATTCAGCCTTACCCAGTTTCAATCTCACCAATCCTCTTTTCGAAAGACATTATTACCTGCTGTGCTTTACATAATCCGGAGGGTATGTAAAGTATAGCAGTGTTCAGCATAATCCGGAGAGTAAAGAAGATTAACATTATCCTAGCAGGTAGTCTAACACTACTAGAACTCTAACTCACAATACTAGAATACATCTCACAAACGAACACAGTTAGCCTGATATGGGTCAGAGGACACAGTCGAATTCAGGGAAATGAAAAAGCAGACTGGCGAGAAGGAGCTTTGGAGAAACCTTGGTCGTCTGGAGGAGGGTTGAAGGACAGGTGGAAAATGGCAAGATGCAGGTAGACGAAGAGAACTGTAAGGCCCAACGTCCAACGACAAGGTTCTCTGGCAAGGACTATGGCTTCCCTGGAACAAACCTATGGATAGTAATGGACTTGATCGCAGGGCATTATAGGCCAAACAGACATTCTGGACACCATGGAGAGGCAACTTATCGGAATAGAGCAGCATGCCATCTGTGTGCTCAGCATTATTAACAAGAAGAGAGGATCACAGAGAACTACTTGGCAGATATGGCCGAATTATGCAAGACCCTGACCTTCGTGGATCCTGCAAATAGTATTCAGTGTGAGCTGGCTGCAGAATCTAGAGATAGGAAAGAACAAAGTACAAAGGCTCCACATGGAGATCCAAGTGCAGGTGTCAGACCACTATAACCAATCAAAAAGTCAATCATCATCATTACCTGCTGTGTAGGTCGACACAATGGTTGATGGCTTGCCGGAGCAGGAGTTGAGGCAGCATGAAGAACAACATCGTATCGTGCTCTCTCCCACCAGTAACGTCGAGAATCCAGCAACCAACGATAGCTATGAACAGAAAAAGTTACTATAGTGTCAAAGAAGCAACAAAGTTCCAAAAGAGATGTATAAGGGCCCTATATCGTAGGGATTTGGGATATTACCCTGAGTATCATCACATCTATCCCAGGAAAATTCTTTTGGGCACTCACATTGAACATATCGGCACGGAGATCATGCTTACTGCTGATGCATATTTACAAGATGTTCAAAGGTCAAGGAGACAATCAAATTGGACATTTGTACCAGCGAATTGTCAGATGGCTCACCTTGTTTGCGAGAAATCTTGTCAGGACGACGCAAGATCCCCGCTGTAAAAACTGTTGTATTGCTGATCAGGCTACACAAGCAAATAATTGAGATGGATATGTTTCAAGATAGTATTTGGTGTTTATAAACATGTTACTTCGGCCCCCTGAGGTTGCCTAGTCTTACAATCCTGCAAGGCTTTGTTACTTTGGGCATGTACAATCTACAGTTCTTTTATTTCAAATCAGTTAAATTTGCGGCTGCTGCTTCTCTACCAAAATAGCAAAACGAATGTATTAGGGAATTATGCGCCTATAAGGGGTCTTTTGAACCTATTTTTAAACATATTAAAATATCACCATCTATCGAGTGTTACCACGAGCTTTCTTGTAAGAGATTAGAATTTCAGCCGATAGATGGCGATCGAAAATTCTTTAATATTTCTGTTTTAGAATCTGACGCCCGAGCTGCTAGCGGCGTCGGCCGAGATGGCAGTGGCCAGCGCCGATTATAGATCATAATGGTTCTGTGTAGTCTGGGCTATAATGGTCGTGTTTTGGTCGGCCTAGCTCGCGGAGCAACTCCTATCCAGGAGCCCCCTCAAAGAGGGACCAACCCGGTGAACCCGCTGTGCGGCGAATCTGGGAAAGGGAACTCAGGCTGATTTGGACAGCTGGCGCACGGGGCGGGCAAACCGCCCATGTTGTCACTGACGAATACTTGGAGGAGTTTAGAAATGTATGGTAAGTAGATAACCTAACTGCCTATTAGTGTGGGCCACCCGATCTCGGGTGAGAGTTGCCGAGTAATGGCCGCCCCGTATCCGCTATAGTCCCGTCAGAAATGCCGCTTTAGAGGTAGAGCAAGCGCAAGCGACCTCGAATAGCCGGCCTTTGCTCAACAATGAATAGCCGGGGGAGATTGGAAGCGTAATGCGACCTAAGAAAGCGGGGGTAATTAGATACCTTATGCTATCTATCCTTAGAAACGATACGATGGCCACCCAATCTCGAGTGGCAAGCCGAGTAAAGGGCGCCTCGTATTCGCGACATGTTCTAGTAGGGAATTGTCGCTTACATAAGAAAGTGCAAGCGAATTCGAAGCTGCTACCAGACGGAAGGTCGGAGTAATCTGACCACATCTGGGAGTGAGGGTGTGAGGATGCCAGTGCCTAGCGGTGCGGAGACTCTCACGGGCAGTGGTGTAGCTGGATTGTGGATATGTATTGTCCATATTCTGTATGTTTCGTCTCGGAACGGTAATGATAAAGTTCATTAAAACGCCTCGGGGTGATGGGTTTGCTCGAGTATAGTCTTAAATCCAAAGTTGTGCGGCGGATATGGGGGAACACCTTGAGCAGCCCTGAATGATTGAGGCATTGGTTGGTGCAAAATCAACGAACAGCCGGGGGGTCTGATTAGCGTATGCTTTTCTATAGAGCGGGGGTAGATATTTACCTTTAATGTCCATCCTTAGAAATGTTTTTTTGGCTACTCAATCTCGAGTGAGTGCCGAGTAAAGAACGCCATGGATCTGCAATAATTCGGTAATAATTGACGCTGTAATGATAGAAGTCGCGCAAGCGACTTCGAACTTACAACCAGACGGGTGGTCGGAGAAATCTGACCAAATCTTGAAGTGAGGGTGCGAGGACCTCCACTGAGCTTGATAATTCCCAGTGCCTTGCGGTAAGGAGTAGGACTCTCATGGGTTGTTGCTGACGTTGGGTACATGGATTGTCTTCGTCTATCAAGTCTCTGCGTTCATCCCAGGGTGATAAAATGATAAAGTTCATTGAAACATCCTGGGTCGTTGAAACATGTTCTTTGCGTCAACACAAACAACAATGACGTTTTCGTCTATCAAATCTCTGCGTTCACCCCAGGGTGATATAACGATAAAGTTCGTTGAAACCTCCTGGGGTGACGGGTTCCCCGTAGCTTAGACACCCACCAACTGTTGCTTGTCAAATTATTTTTGCAAATATAATCTATGTTCGTAAAAATCTCAAGCTGATCAATAAAATCAGTGACAGACATAATATAAGTACCAGAAATAGAAATAAGCTTTCAGTTCCTAAGTTATTCGTGAGGTAATTATTTCCCTGAAAGCCTTGGATGCACAGCCCTCCGTCTAGATATAACTCTTTATTTCCGATCTTGGAAGATGGCCCTTATTGTAGAATTAACTGTTCCATGGGAATCAAATATCCCAAAAGACCACGAGTACAAATTAAATAAATACCATGATCTTGCAAATGCCGTTACCCGGAACGGCTTCACTTCACGCAGTGGAAGTTGGCGCTCGTGGCCTTCCAGCCAAATCTCTATTTCACCTATTTAAGGATCTTGGTACCTCCAGGAAAATGATGAACTCCTCCCTAGAAAAAATATCTAAAACCGTGATTTCCACATCTCAAATTTTATGGTTTCGAAGGGGGGGAGTGAATGGGTGGTAAGGTGCACGCTCACATGTGGCAACCCAGCTGTCCTAAACTTACTACAGCCGGTTGTTAGTCCGGAATCCACCGCTCACCCCCCAAAAGTGTAATAATAGTATTATGATGGGACCAACTCTGGTCAGTGAATTCCGTGGCAGCTCCGTTTGTTCTTTCATTGCAAAATTAAAATGATGGCCAATTTTTAAGAGAAAAAATTTTTATCTATAAAAATTTGCAATGTTACAAAAAGGTGAAATTTTGCAAAAAATATGTTAATGACTTTTGACAGAAATAATAGTGAAAAAATGTACATTGGCAAAATTACAATAAAAGGAGATAATTTACGATGTTTTTTTAATAACCTTTGCGTATTTGCATTCTACGCAGGAGAGTGATTGAGTGATAAGGTGAACGCGCACATGTGGTAAGACAGCTGTCCTAAACCTACCACAGCCGGTCTTTAGTCCGGAGTCCACCGCACACCCCCCAGAAGTGTAACAATAGTATTATGATGGGCCTGACCTTGGTCTGTGAATTCCATGGTAGCTCCATTTGTATTTACTTACTTGGGTGAAAATTACTTGCCTTTATGCACTTTCTTCAGGTACAGGAAGAGGAAATAGTCACTGGTTTCTAGGTCTGGAGAATACGGTGGGTGAGTGAGGACTTTGAAGCCGCAATCCTTTATTACATCAATTGCTGCGTGGGACTTGTGAACCAGTGCGTTGTCTTGCAAACAGAGCTCGTCACGACTGATGAGTCCACATCATTTTTTAATAGATCAACATAATAAGTGTCCGTGTTCAAGTTTTATTCAGCGAATGATCAAAGTATTATTCCCTGAACATCCCAGAAATGGAGACCATGATCTTGTCTGCACTGGGAACTGCCCCAAATTTAAGTGACGCTCGATGTCTTTGTCAGAGCCACTGCATGCTTTGTTGTTTGGTCTCGGGGTCGTAGCGTTGTATCCATAACTTATCACATGTCACAATGCGATGAAAAACTTTTTCCCAATTGACCTTGCACCCACTGAGAAACTTACTTGCATCCACCATTCGGCAGTTGTTTTTGACCTGGAGCATTCTGGGCACCTAACGTCAACTGATTTCATGCTCAAATTTTCATGAAATTTTCCAATTTTTCATGCAAGGTTCACAGTGATCATCCAATTGATATGTTTACGGTCTCGGCCAACTCTTTCTTAGTTAATCAAGGAGCATCGGACCAATAAATGACCTGCAAGCGCTTATTAATTTCTGTGGTGCTTTACCCTCTTTTGTCAACAATTTAACACAGCGCGATACTTGAATTAATTGAAGTTTCATCCGGAGGATTCGAAATTTAAATAAGCATATCCATTTTCTAATCGGAGCCATTGGGGCTAATTCTTCAACCACACCTGTTTATACGCATACGTCTGCTTATACGCATATGACTACCTGTACTCGGCTGTGCTGTTAAAAAATGAATTTAACTTCTGATTCCTCGAAACCACTGCCGTGAACACCACGGCTGCCAAACGGTGACGTTTCACATACGTGTCATAATACCAATACAAGAATAAGAAAATACACGTACTTCTGCTTTTTCGCGTATCATACGTGAAACAGCAGGTGTATGTGCCTAGAGAATTGTACTCATTGATGTGCAAGGACAAATGCTACTAACGAAAAACTTCATAATTCTACCAATTTTTGATATTTTAATTTGCAAATTTCTAATAAAATTTATATTATTTAAAAAAGCTGAACTAAGCTGACTGAACGTATCACATGCTACACGAATGTGAGTCTTCGGGATTTACTGCCATTCTCGGCGAAGACATGCTTTGAGCGCATCCAAATTATGGTATTATTTGGCGGACACTCTACCCTCTAAAATGCTCAAAATAAACAAAGACATCCAGTAATTATGGAGGCCACAGTTGAGCCGAAACGAACCTCCGAACATTCTCATAAAGATTTTTTTGATTTTCAAGGGTTTTTTGAGTCTTGCTGGAATGTCCATGTCCTGGCTCCGAATTGTTTATATGCCCATGGTATCAGTGCTTGTTGTGAGACCTTTTCAATATACATGGTTTAATTAATCTTGACACTCTGGTCTAGGAAAACAAGTGGAGAGCAACCTTCAGCTGTGGCCCAGTCACTGTGGCCCAAGCCATTACAGAAGCCGGTCCTCGCATTCTCACTGCTATTATTTGACTTTCTTTAACCAAACACAGTCATTTTGCTTGTTAACGTACTGCTGGATGGTCAAATTCATCTGAAAAGACGATGTTTGGCAAAGCTTCACTCGCATGCAAGCTGTTGAGTGCCTGGGCTTTATACAACCATACTTTTTCTACACTGGAGTTAAGTACCAGGAGTCTCAAGCGGTTTTCTCTACTGTTAAAGAAAGTGGAGCTGTTCTGCAACTGGTCAGGTTGTATAAGAGTGAAACACTCCAAACAGTGGGGGTAAGCAGGTACCTCTAATGCTTATCCATAGATCTGATAGTGAGGGCCATCCGATCTCGGGTGAGAGTTGCCGAGCAAAGGCCGCCCCATATCCGCTACATCCCTGTTAGGGATACCGCTTTAGAGGTAGAGGACCGTGTAAGCGACCTTGATCCTGTAACCAGACGGGAGATCGGAGTAATCTGATCCGCACCTGGGAGTAAGGGCGCGAGGATGCCCACTGGCTTTGAAAATTCCTAGTGTCTCGCAGTAAGTGTTGGACTCTTACGGGCCTAGGTGGAGCTTGGTATCTAGATTTGTCCTATGTCCTAAGTCTCTGTGTTTCGCCTCAGGGTGATAGAACGATCAATATCGTTAAAACGCTACGGGGTGGACGGGTTCGCCTGTAGCAGACGACACACCTTAATGTCCCATTTAGATAGGGTCTAATGGAGTCGTGCAGCTCGGGTCTTCAATGGCCAACTCTGTATATCATGGTCGGTCCGACTCAGGCCTCAATACCTATCCGGCAGCATTGCCAAAACCGGTGAACCCGCTGTGCACGGCGGCTGACCCGGGGCAAGCCCTCGGGGACCCTGGATGTCTGAGGGATGGTCGGCTTGCCGGATTTTGCTTGACAACCTTCCTGAAAAGGGGCCTTGTATCCCGGTAATGCAATGACATGCGCTAGATCCTCTAGTATCCCGGTAAAGCGGTGACTCACGGGTGAAAACTTCGGATGGTTAGTTGCTCTAGGCACTGTTTGGTCTGCTGGCCGTTTTATTACAATTAATACCCGGAGGAGTTTTGAAGCGCAATGCGACCTAAGGAAGCAGGAGTACCAACGCGCCCTATAATGTGCGCTATGTATGCGAATTTCTTTCGAATACCACGCTAGGGCATGCGAATTTCTCTGGCACAAAATTCTTTTATTATTATCATCTATGTTAACCACTTCCGTGTCACTATGGTTGAGGAGGTTTTTTCCATTATATCTATAGTATATGTACGATTAGTATATAGAAAGATTTTTTTTTGTTTAATATTTAAAGAGGTGTGGAAATCAGCAGCGCCCTAGTTTATTTGGGCAAATATTTATGGTAGCATTTTATCCAAACGGAATAATTCATATTTTTAAATAGGTCTGCTTTTGCAGAAAGGTTGTTTAGTACCTGCTGGTTTTTTGGCCCGTCTGTAGTAAAACATAGGACGGGCCATATAGTTTGATACATGCTGTGCTTTTGGGCGTTTGTATGTCCAAAGACTTGTTATGCAACTTAATCTAATTTGTTATGCAGCGTCCCTGAGTAACCCTAAACACCACCAGGTGGCAACAAATTCGATCCGAGTCCTGCAGGTGCTGTTGCAGGTGTATCCTGGTTTACTTGACCTGAAGGAGTATCTGACCTAGAGCAAGCATAGCATATCAAGAGTATTTTTGGAGTCGTGATGAGAGAAACTGTTGGAAAAGGTTTTAAGCCATTTTGGATAAGTCAGGGATTACTAATCACGGGACGGTCAAAAGTTGCCGATGTATATCGCTACTGTTCCTGTTATTATTAAATCATTTAGTGTGATTGTTTGATTTTTAAATTGTGTGACCATGGCAGCGAAACCTTTTTTTGTCGATTTTTTTATCTAAATATTTAAATTTTATTGCAGCTCCTGTCCTGTTGCATCAACGCAACCTGCTTGTCGTTGATCAATTCCGGAATATCAATGCTGTGCTTATTTGCCGCGGTGGATTGCGCAGTTTTTGAAGACGGAGATGTCGTCTTTGATCCGTCGGATAAAGAGCAGATAGGGTCGCTTGGAACCGTGACATTTGTTTTTGAGAATATTGATTATCGGCTGTTAAGTTGTGTGGGAAATGCCAAGCTCACAAAGGACCTATACATGAAAGCTCTAGTGAGATGCCGAGAAGAGAGCAAAATAGTGTTTGATTTTTATAGAACAATTGTTAGTAAATATGCTCCTACGATATAATCTTAATAAAATGACATTAAAATATACGATGTTTTCTGTGTAGGATAGGGTAAACAAAGTGGGGTGTTCACTTTCAAAACCACAGCCAAAACCAAAATTCTTATAAAAATATATTTTGTGGTTGATGAAGCAAGTATACATGGCTTGTTTTTTCAGTTGCAAATGATGTTACATGAGAGTAGTGTATCTGTGAATGAAAGTTGATACCGCATGCAGACTACTCTCTAACCGACGTATTACACATTTGTTGAAGTGTGGGTATCTTGATCAATTATTCGGGGCGGGGGGGGGGGGGGGGGGGGGGGGGGGGGGGGGGGGGGGGGGGGGGGGGGGGGGGGGGGGGGGGGGGG
>JAOPUG010000384.1:13026859-13037045 GCA_027564375.1 Micropterix facetella | reverse complement strand
AACGCTACATGACATAGAATTTTACACACAAAACAAATATTGTGACTTTTTTTTTTCATTTATTAAATAAACATGCAATATAAAATATATAAATATATTATTACTATTTATAAAACTTAAATCAAAATAGGAATGATATATTATAAAATACATTTAACCCACATCCAGTACATATTGTATAGAATAAGAGTGATTATTATAATATAATTTATGCGGCAGTTAGTTTGAACACGATGTTATTATTCAAAATTGTCCACCTTGTAGAACACTGTGGCCCTTCATCGCTTGCCTCAATCCGGTCTGAATGTTTTGGGCCGGCAAAGACTGGCCGGGTTTCTGAGGCGGAGCACCAACCCTCGCAACGGGCAATTCGTCCTCTTCGTCCGAGTCGGAGAGACCATATTTACTGAAATGATCCACCTGGGAATAATAGAAACAATTAAATTATTTGATTTGCTAATTAACTGTGATTGGCACATTCAATAGACTTTGACGAGATATCCTATCCAAAAATAACAGGAAAAATAGCGATATACATCGGCAACTTTGGCCCGTCCTGTGACTGATAATCCCTGACATCCAAAAATGGCTTAAAACCTATTCCAACAAGTTTCTGTCATCACCACGATTCCAAAAATACCCATATTATCAGGTATTCCTCCAGACCAAGTAAACAAAGATACACCTGCAGAGGCACTCGGAATAGCTTAAAACCTAATCGAACAAGTTTCTCTCGTTAAATGATACCAAAAATACCCATATATGCTATGCTTGCTCTACCTATTGGTTAGATCCTCCTCTAGGCCAAATAAACCAGGATGTACCTGCAGCGGCACCTGTATGTCTCGGTTCGAATTTGCTGCCACCCGGTGGTGCTTAGGGTCACCCAGGGAGGCTACATACCAAATTTGGTTAATATCGGACCACGGGAAGTCTTCGGACAATGGACAAACAAACAAACAAATTCACGAACGCACAGCATGCACCGTCCTATGTAATACTACGGACGGGCCAAAAAAAGTAACACTAAATAGAAAAAAAGTTTATACAACAAAAATATAGCCCAACCATTACTATAAGGCTAACAATTAGGATATTCCCTTTATAAAACAGCGAATTCAACAGCTTCGAACATTACGATTTTAATGCTGTTTCCAACAGATATTTTTACAGTGTATCCCTTTCTGGCCAGATTACATAAAAACCATTCCTTTTCTATGGCTTCGACCTGAGTGACTAATATATGGCTCCCGCCGCACGCACATCGCACACATGCCTCAGTCTGGAATATATATTATTGGCTAATATTCGCCATGTTCAACAAGCTTTCCTAAGATTTTCAAACCCTTCCCTCGAGGGGCTGTTTTTACAATCGTTTCTCTATTGGCTGTTGCCAAATATATCTAAAAATGGTTCACCTCATTCCACCTTCTTTATTTCACAATACATAGCTACGTTTCCTTATACAAATTACATTATTTGCAGAAAGTGGAACTATTCAGTGACTGGTCAGGTTGTGACTGTGACTGGTCGGTGAACTGGGCTTGCACGCATAGACTCAACATTTTCTTCTTTTGACCCCAAATCGGTCTACAAGGGTTCTAATATCTCCCTTATTGATCCAAATAATCATTTTAAATTCCTAGCAGGAAAATTACTCATCGGGGTAAATATCTCTCTGTCGATCATGTAATAGAGCATTTCAATAGTTGCCTGGCAAAAATAGATGCCTTGCTTAAGTTCTGGCCCTCAAAAGGCATCGATCTATGACAATTACCTAACTTCTCATTTGTCATGGCCCTTTCTCATTTATGATTTCACCAAAACTGTCCCGATGGATCTTAATGGATGGCCTCTCTGTGATTAATTTGGTCCAACTTACGGTTCAGCTCCCATCCGGTAGCCTCCTCGAAAAGGAGGGGCCAGGGTTACCATCAACACTGCCTGCGGCTGTAACCTGTGGTCGTTGACAGCTGCGATCGGAAGTTCGGATCCAGCTGAACACCTCCGGCAGATCTGGGCGGTTTGTGCACCCTTTCATCAGCTTTGTGCATAGTAAGCGGAGCTTGCGCACTCCTGCGAATAACCGGGGAAGTTGATCTAATGTCGCCTATCCTTAGAAACGATCTGTTGGCCACCAGATCTCGGGTGACATGTATCGAGTAAAGGACACCTCGGATCCACGACAAATTCGAGTTATGAATTACAACTCACATCAGGTGTGGCCGCGCAAGGGACCTCAAACCCGTGACCAGACATGATGATGGAGAAATCCATAATATTTTCTCCCACGAGGCTTTAGCACTAAATAAACAATTTACACATGCTGGTGAGGGCGCTCCCAGGGCATTGTGGCCTGAACAGACACTTATTCAACGTTAAGCTACGGAACACTGAGAGTGTGCAGTTACTGCTAAACTGCAGACGAAACTCCTCTGCACCACGTGTGCGAATGTAGCCCACTTATGTGTAAAAGACTCATCATCATGGTGCTGATCACCCAGATATTTCTTAAAATTCAAGAACAAGTGGTAGTCGCTGGGCGCTAGATCGGGACTGTACTGAGCGTGATCAAGTTGTTCAAAGCCAAATGATGTGATAAGATCTTGTGTTTGATTAGCCATGTGTGGACGGGCATTGTCATGAAGCAAAAGTATCCCTTTACTCAGCATGCCACATCTTTTGTTTTGGATTGTACTTCGCAGTATTTTTAAGTTCTCACAATAAGTCGTAGTGTCACTATGAGGCACAAAATTCACCAGCAACACCCTCTTCCTTTCCCAAAATCTGAAATCGGTGGGATTGTTAATCGGCGGAGGCATTTTAAATACTCGTAAACGCTGTCGAATATTTCTGTAATGACGTCCGTGGCTTGCCATCAAATGTGGGTACACAGTGCACATGCGCGGAATGCCGACTGCAGCGCTGGAATTTCAAAACGGTACTTACTTAAAAAACGCGCCAATAACAAAAACAAGTACAATAATTTCTGGATTCCGGACTAACAACTGTCAATGGTACGTTTATGATACCTACCTTATCGCATGTGATGGCCCCTTTACGACTTATTAATTTGCTCTGGTTACTTGAATTTAAGTTCACCAATTTGCTTCTACTTTTTTCCCAATTTTTGGTAACACAAAATAAATCTGACCTTGATTGTTTTATCTCTGGATGCAGTCGCCAGCCAAGGGTATTCAGGATGCCAATCGCAGGCGAAGACAGGTCCGGAGTGAGCGGTGAACTGATGGATGCATCGTTCAGACCGCCTAACATCCCAAAGCTGAACGCCACCATTTTCGGATACTGCTGCAAAGATGTGTGACGAATGGGGACTGAATTGGACATCTCGCACCGATTCCGTATTGCTAGGATTAAAAATAAAAATATTGCCTCTGATTAACTGGATAAAATATATGAAAGGGCATCGCCAGTTTTCCATATAAGCCTGGGCTTAAATCATAATGCAATTGGCCTAAAACATAACGGTTATCAATTTGAAGTTATGCCACAACCATGAAATTAAATAAATAAATTTATTTTTAAAAACACTACCTTCCGTTGTATTTCATTGGAACTCATCATCATTTAACTGCCGATTGCAATAGGAAAAGCCGGTTGTCAAACATGTTCTTTCTGACGGAAATCACCCCGCCAATTATATATAAGTGGTATAATGTCTACAAATAATTACAAAAATCTAAATTTCCTCGGCTGAAAAGAAAAGCCTTGACAATTTTAGAAAATGTCCAAACTAAGCCTCAACAAATGGATGTAAACGTGTTCAAAGTTAGGCCAGAGCAATAAAGACTCAACCAGCTTCTTCACTAATAGAGGAAGTTACACACATTATTTTATTTTTATTTTATTTAAGAATTAATTTTTATAATACATTGATTAATGCTACACAATCATAGGAACCGAATGGCAAAACCTTAATCTCATGCTTATTTCATTCTGTCACCCAACTGGGACAAACCCGTTCTAGGGTGGACAGGGCCCTAATACAACAGAGACAGGGCCCATTGACAAAAGTCTTCACCTATTATTTAGAAATAGCACTATGGAATGTCAATGGGCAGGGCATTGACATTCCTTAGCGCTATTTATATACTGACATTTTACTCTCATTTATGTCACAATATAAACAAGAGTAAAACTTTTTCTCAAGTGCATGACTTGAACATAACAGAATATAAAACTATCCAGGCTCATTATTACTAATACCGTTTACCGAATACAGCCACTGTGGAATCCCACTATGCCCCTCTACTCCTCATCAAAAATTATCACTCTAACCTCAGAAGTGAATACATTTTCTGACAAACCTTAGAAATGTCCTAGCGACTTCTTTTGTCCGCAGGTCAAAACATTTCATTGTACCATCTTGGGAGCCAGATATGAGAAGCGCTGGCTCCGTAAGGTGAAAGCTAACCTTTAATAAAAAAAAAAGAAATATATTATTGCTAGGTTGACAGTCAAAGATTCGGCTAAAATTAAAACAGACAAAGGTCTTAAATACTCACTAAGTACCTATATTTATTTATTGGATTTGCAGCAAAATAGGTACAATAAATATTAAATATTCCTAGATTCTAAAACTGATTTTTTAAAAACAAAATACTACACATTGATACTGCAATTGCTGCAAATTTCAGAATATACCCTTAAAAAAATAGTTACTAAAACAACAAAAAAAACAATGGCATAAGCATGTATATCCTTGCATTGCTTTTAAATAATTAAGTTGACCGCAATTCCATTCCCAGCTGATTCATACAACCGCCGATTAGTAGGTGAAGATACCCCTAAAACTAGTGGCCTCGTATTTAGGAATTATTGCTAAATAAAGGCGCAATCGGGTGGGTTATACAAGACGACTACGAGACCAGCTCATAAATGCATACAAATAGCTCTGTCATTGAAAATGTACAACTTTTAGGCCCTTCGTCCACGACACTACTCAAAAGTAACAGAATGGGTTAGCAGTTAAAGCTACAAACTAATTGGTGACACTGAGTCGTACACGACACTACCAAGTTGTTGAAAAACAGTCACTCAAGGTGCAAAAGTATAGTTTGGGAAATAATCGACATGACTAGTGATTCGAGTGATGAAGAAGACTTATTACTTCTCCACTACAGTAGACGATGGAGAAACAAAAGAAGAGTTTGGATACACCCCTATATACATCAAATGCAGATTGACAGTTGCAGCAAATGACGTGCGCGAAGACGACAGCAAATTTATGCAGTTCTATAGAATGTCTAAAGATTCTTATATTAATCTGGTACGGGTAATATATCCTGCTTTCATATGAAAAATACTAATATGCGAGAGTGTGTGTATGTGCCGAGGAGAGAATTCTCATAACATCGAGGGAAGAAAATACAGCACTTACTTCTATTAATAATTAAGTAGTAAAGTCAACTTTAATTAAAGTAATCTTTTTATAGCAAATATGAAAAATTACCAAATTACTGATCAACTCCGTCAAATTGTAATTATACAAGCAAGGATGCTTTTCTACTTCTAGGACGAATTGTATGTTTAATACTTGCTCATTCATTTCAACCGCAGCACAGTTTCCGGTATCTTCAAAACTAGAGTAACGCGCAGCCAGCACGGCAGATTGCGTGTGATTAGGAAATAACGGGTTACGAACCAGTAGGATTGGTCGCGTCGTGTACGGACCACCATTGAAATATTAGTGCTGTGACATTGAAACTACTCATTGGTGATAGTTTGTTTTGAGTAGCGTCATGGACTTAGACTTTGGGTAGATGAAGTTGCATCCGTTGTCTCATATTCAGAGGAAAGAATCTGGTATGGAAGGGTGACAAGTAATGATGCTCCCTATATAGCAACCAGAATTAGAGTTCTTTTATCTCTAAAAGAACTATAGAACTCGGGCGCATTTCAAGATAGTATTTCTTTACACATAATTAATTGAATATCTTAGAACTTTTGACTTTTTAGCACAACTTTATGGCAGCAGATTGCGATAGATTTCCCCCCGACAAGGATGTTACAGAAGAAGTGAAAGATATCATTTTTATCACTAGTCACCTTGGAACCCAGTTTTGGCCTTCCGTGCTATCAACCTTTTTAATTCACGATATTATGTATGTAGATAACAAAAGTAAAAAAAAATATATATATGATTTCCTGTTGCATTCTCGATCTAGGAAAGGGAAATATCTAAAGCTGCTGATTTTCTACTGCATTCGCAAAACAACATGTAATGCAACATTCACACTATTTGGACTGCATCATTTGCACGAAACGAGTATCTATTGCAACACAACATACAATGCACCATTCCTAATACTTACGAACATGAAACAATATTCGCACTCGTAGATGGTATTTTTTCCGTCAGTTTACTGCGAGCAATCATTGCAACATGGAGTCAGATCAAGCTCCCACTAATAACTCAGTGTCACTTTCCAAGATGTTTACCCCAAATGTCACTTTCCAAGATGGTTTTTTTTAAACATTCATATTTAGCATCCCATATTGGCTTTATATGTTTTGATTAAATGCTATTCTGATTTATTTGCTTCGATTAGAATTCAAGTATTTTCTTCAGTCTGCTCAATTTCAGATTCCATGTCTGCTCAATAGAATTTTTTTACTACCAAGAACACCCAGACTCAATGCAAACCCTTGGTGTTCGTCCAAAATTTGACAATCCACGGATCGCTGCGAACACAAAAGAAATGCTTGAATCATGCTCAAAGTGTCGCAGGTTGTGCACGGAGGTGGACAAACTATGGAAATTTGTTACAACCTTTGTCGCATTGCATCAACGGATCGCGGCGAGCTCAATGCAAATTCTAGTTAGTGCGCGCAGCGACGTACAGACTATGAAAATTTGTTGCAACCTATGTTGCATTGCATGTTATGTTGCAGTTATCTGTACAAGGCTTACTTTAACAGACTAAGAAATTGCAAGAGATAAATATTTACCTAAACCTATGGAATTGTTGACGGCAAGCACTCAAATACATATTGAAAATAGTCAGGGATATGTCTTCTCACAGATCCTTTATCATATTTCATTTATCGTTTACCAAAATCATTTGCGGAATTGAAGACGTTCGCAGGGTGCATTTTAAAATCTGCAACAGAGGCTTGATTGTTTTCTCTGTATAGGTTTGATCCAATGTCTATACTCTTCTGTAGAGATGAAAAATATGGACTCATTGAAGGCCTGTGCGATGTTCGCAAGGAGACGAATGTTAAAAATATGTGGGGCACATCGAAACAATCGGAAGATGACAATGGCTTCTGGTTTTTTTTTGAAAAATAGGGTCAATATGAACCACCACATTAGTAAAATCTGCATGGTTTTGCTCCAAAAAGTCTTTCAAATTTAGATGAAAGTTTACACAGCTGCTAATGAAATCACAGTGGCCATTTGGCTAACATTTTATTTCATGTCTAAAGTCAATATTGAATACACTTTATAAATCCATATTTTTTTCAAAGAATTTTATTTAAATAGCTTTTTATTTATTACTAGAAGACATGGCACTATAAGCAGTGGTCGAATCGGACTTATTCACGAACCGGAATGCTACGTCCACCGGTACGCGGTTTCCATTCGAGAACTCGTTTACCCCAGCGGTTGTCAGTTCTTCAGCAAAAATGGCCAGGCCATTGCTACTTCAGCTTGCTAATCCTGTGAGCTATGTCGGCTACTTTTGTCATCTGTCGAATGACTTCATTTCTGACATGATCCAAAAGAGTGATGCCAAGCATAGTCCTCTCCATAGCTTGCTGAGCGACCTTGAACCGGTGGACTAGCGCTGCCGTTAGGGACCACGTTTTGGCACCATGTGTCATTACTGGCAAAACGCACTGGTCGAGCAGCGCAAAGTCTATGGGTCGAACACTTTGGTCTTTAGACTTTGGGGGATGGCCAAGAAAAGGGTGTGTTTAAGTTTCTCGAAACAAAGCGGAAGGGTAATTTCACAACTGGAACGGCGCTCCGGTGCGTTCCGGTCCATTTCGAGCACTGACTATAAGCAAAGAAGAACCTAGGGAATTATACTAGGTAAGGGGCTTAAAAACATTGTAAAACCTTATAGCAAATGCTCTGTGTTATTTCTCTCCCAGTCTACATGTAAAATATGCATTTGCTAAGCATAATTAAAATTATTTACCTTATTAACGGTTCTTTTATGATCAGAGAAGACATGCTCTTGCTTAGATCGACCAGAGCGGCTCAAATTCCAGACTACAACGGCGCCATTCGTTGCTGCGGTCGCCAATGTATTCTCTGAAAAAAAAATTATGATGAAAATTTGCAAAAATATGCATTTAAACCAGCTTTTATAAAGTAAACTACCTTCAATGGTGCTCCAGGCGACATCTATCGATGAGAAATTGAGATTGAGGTTTTTCCCCACCCGTAAATTGCAAACTTCGTTGAATTCCGTATCAATTGAGAAGACTTTGAACACTAGAAATTCAATATAAAATAAGTAATAGAAAATACTTACAATACTGCTCTGTAAATGAAGTCAAGACGTAGCAGACCGCAGGCAGTTATTTTGTAAGTTTGTACTTCATGCTTGTACAAATTATGTATACAATTATCATATAACGCATCACTCAATAAGTCCCCGGTCTAAGAAAAAAATGTATTTTAGAAATTTGACTATTTCTTTTTTAATTCAACTTTATTCATCAACATACTCTCCTTCAAGATTGATACATTCATTTCAATGCTCCTCTAATTTTTCGATGCCTTTTTTGTAGAACGATTTGTCTTTGCTCTCAAAATAGGCCTCAGTTTCGGCAATCACTTGAATCACACAAAGCAGTGAATACATTGAGATCTCAAGTGCACCTGCATGGGTGAATTATTGTATTGTTTTTTGTTATAATGCAGTTCAGCCTATAACGCGGGTTCATACTACCGCCCAAAACCCGCATTATAGCGAGGGTCTTTTATATATTTAGATAACCCAATTTATGGGTTAGATAACCCTATTTATTTTGTAACTACCTATATTCTTTATCGATGTTAACGCTTATTATGCATGATAAAAGTATTTTATTTTAATTCGGTGAAAAAAAAATGGCTTTTTTTTTCATTTCAAAAACAGCATTCCTTTTTTTATTGATGTGGTACCAAAATTATCATTCAAAATTAATAGGGCGTCCTCCACTGTTTAGATTTTCCAACTCGTTATCGGCAGATGTGACTTTTAGTGACATGTAGGATTTAAAGTCTCCAGTTTATGACGCAATTTGAAAAATAGAGTAAATATATGCATCCGATATTTCACTATTATAGTTATATATTCAATTAACAACTAGAGTTCTTAATTATTAATATTCACATTTTGTCAATAGTTTCACATTTTCGAGTGAAAATTATTTTTATGAAAGTTGAAATTCTTTTTCGCCCTCTATTTCGTTATGCCATCATGGTGACATCTCCAATTGGTTTCCATTTTGTATAATTTTTTTTTTTAATTGACCCAGTACTGTGAATATAAGAAGAGTTAGAGGATTGTCTTTTCAAAAGCAGACATTTAATTGCTAACGATTTTACAACAGAGGAAAGGTTTATAGCAAAAGTTATAGGTTTAGGACAACTGTCTTGCCACATGTGAGCGTCACCTTACCACCCATTCACTCCACCTTCGAAGCCATAGTATTTGAGATGCGGAAATCGCGGTCTTTGATATTTTTTCTAGGAATGACTTATTTATTTTCCTGGAGAGACCAAGATCCTTAAAGAGGTGAAATAGAGATTTAGCTGTGAGGCCACGAGTACCAACTTCCAACGCATGAAGGTGAACAGTGAAGCCATTCTGGGCGACAGCATTTGGAAGATTATGATATTTGTTTAATTTGTAATCGTGATCTTTTGCTATATTTGATTCTTATGGAACAGTTAATTCTACAATAAGGGCAAACTTCTAAGAGAGGAATTAAAGAGTTATATCTGGACGGAGGGCTGTGCAACCGAGACTTCAGAGAAATGATACTGTTTGGAGATCGAATCAACCTCCAGAATCCAATCTGAAGCCTTCTCTATTATTGAAAAAGATTTTGTAGTAGAATGTTTTTTGCCTTTAGAGCCATCCCGCACAAACTGTAGTGGTGGCTTGGAGGGTAGGTACTGTAAGACCCTTGTTGGCACGAGCTACTGAGAGGCATATTA
>JAOPUG010000384.1:12958063-12969599 GCA_027564375.1 Micropterix facetella | reverse complement strand
TTCCGCTTTAATTGCTCTGAGAGAAAAAGCTTTCCAAAAACTTTGTGTGGTTGGTAGTCCCTAGCCCCGTGTGACTTATTTCTAGAATTTGGCCACTTAGGTTGCCAAAGTAATATGAAAATATTTGCCAATCATAACAAACTCACTTATTTTACACGTTATTTTAGGGGTATGTAATTTTAAAAAAGCATAATAATATAATACACATAGTCATTTTGTCTCGTTTTCATAGATATTCCTCCGCTTACATTCGTCATAAGATATGAAGATTATTAAATAAATATTTTATTCATACGTAAGTTTACACCTTTATCTAACTATTAATATAACATTTTATAGCTAGTTGAAACATTTACTTCTCCCCCTCCCCCTTCCCCCTAGAGGGCCAAGTCGTCTTACAATCCTGCGAGGTTTTGTTACTATGCACGATAACTCGAATATACTACGTCCAATTTAAAAAACAATTATCTATCTCCATCATCATTTTTATTTATCTAACACGTAGCTATTAATTTCCCCGCGTCGATATTAGGCGCTCATATGAGATGACGAGGAGTGGGCTCGCATCACACTAGTCGCCCAGCGATGCCGATCGCAGGGCTCTGTCTCGCTCTCGCGCAGGCTTCTAGGGCGTGACGAATATCATGTGTAAACGCACCGCCGCAGCGCGTATATTCACTTGATACTTCAGCGCTCGCCCCTTGATACTTACTTACCTTGATCTATTTGTATGTGGTAATACGGGCTGACTAAAATTGTATTTGTATAAAATTGCATGGCAGCTCCGTTTGTACTTACTTACTTCGCATATTCTGTTTGTGAATATCTGCATAGCGTTTTGCAGTTCCTTTGTTCCTAAAAATACCACAGACTCTCAAGCACATATATACATCGAACAGTTTAAGTATCTTCAGTTTCTAGAAGAGGGGATGACATGAATCGCTATGTTTTTCCCCTACTGCCTTTTTTTGCAGGATGACTATATCCCTTACATAAGGTAGCATACCCCAAAGTTGTATTCCGTAACTCGGATATGATTCGCATAGAGAGCATAATAGATAGACTTTACCTCAACCATGCCCATGACTTTTCTGACCCCATACTCATTCAATTAATGTTAGTAAACAACCCAGTGTAATCTGCAAATCAACAAAGCAGCAGTAAAGGACTAAAAATTTTAATTTACAGGTACTGAAGTCTGGGAGCGTTTGCATGTTTCAGGGATGAAACCGCAGCCTCGCTCTGAAAGCGTCGCTCTTGCAATTTCCGAGCTCCACATATCGGGCAGCGTAAGCACAACTCCCGTAAACTCAAACTACCGCCCGAGGAGTCGCCACCAACTCTGCAGCTCAGCCGATCGCACCAATCGACACTCGCTTCACATATCGAACAATAGAGTGTCGCCGTGCGAGAAAATGTACACATTCAAAGCGACCAATCGAAATTACACTGACGGAAGCAACGTTGCTTCCAACCAAAACCCTAACAACTCCGGTGGATTTTTAAAAGAGATATCGAAATTATCACAGATAAATATATCGCGACTAGGACATAATAAGTGTAGTTATAGTATTTTGATCAGTAATAACGATTCTACTGAGAGTTTATTGAATCCGCCGCCGGAAAATGGGGTGGATGCATCGCCGTCCGTTGTCAAATCGATGGTTAAATCGCAAAGCGCGCACACGATCAATAAACGTAGATTAAACGGTGACGAATTATTGTCGCCGACTGCCGAACAAGTGATGAGTCGAAACTCGAGTGAAATGACACGTGAGCCAATTTCGGTGCCGAATTTCGCCGATTTGACTCTGCCGACGCCTGTTCTCTCCCCCGTCGAGGCGGCCAAACTAGTGTACCTCGATTCCGAAGAGGAAGAGATGTATGCGAGGGACACGTCATTCCAAGTTCCCACTGATTTGATCCGAAATAAAACAGTGATCGTGAATACGAATCCGGCGCTCGAGCATCACACGTACGAGAATGTGAAAACAATATCTGTGTTTCCAAAATCGGCATCGGTGCGGTTTCAGAACAATTGTTTCGATTTGGAAGAGGCGTCAGATGAGAATATCTCGACGTCCGATTACGCTAGCATCGAGGCCGTTAATTCCGTAAGCACGTATAGTATGTCGACAAAACAGAGTAATACCCCCCGCGATGACGATGTGCCACTAAGCTTCTGTAACCCGAATTATATGGGCCCTGACATACAAACGATTCTATCAAATAATCGCCAGTACGCTTGGCAGACGAATAATGAAATTCCGCGGCATCAAATCGCAAAATTATTAAACACCCCCGATAGCGGGATAATGGATAGTTGCGGCCGCGTGCTCGGTTCAGAAAACATGGTAGAGATGAAGGAAATGGACAGTATGGGAAATTTGAAGAAGGGCCAGCGCGGGAGGATGCCACCACGGTCGCTCACCATCGAGTCTCCATGCAGCCCTTATCAGAACGGCGAGCGGACCGTCAAGTCCCGAGCGAAGAGTGCCAGCAGAATCGAGAGTGACAAACAGCGGATCAAATGCGACGAAAATGTGGTTGAAAACGCTAGTTTTACGTCTGATACCGTTGTGCCATTATACGTGTATATTTTTGGAGGAAAAGAGCAGGGCCATGCTGCTCTGTTTAGGCGGCCGCTTTCAGTGTGGAAGTTTCAGCTTTTGTAAAATATTAGATATTTTGATAATTTTCTGTAATACAATGTAATACAGAAAACTTGGCAGGGGGAAAACCCTTGGGTTTGTCAAACTTCAGCCGATATGATTATTTTATTGTATGTATACATAATATATTAGGATGTTTAGGGTAGTCTTACACAACTACCTGAGCTGAGCATGTAAACAATAAGAGATCCATTGTGCCACTCCTGTAATGACCCCCTCAATGAAGATGAGTTATTGTCTGGAAGGGGTTCAAATGTTACATGTCTTAAATGTTCTTCCACTTTAATTGCACTGAGAAAACAAGCTCTCCAAAACTTTTGTGTGGTTGATAGTGACCCGATCGCTTTATTTCACAAAAACAAATCGTCAATATGAATGAATCTCATTACTTTGCATGTAATGACATGTATGTATTATAAAGACTCATTTCTATGCGCCTGATACCGCCCGTTCTACGATTACCTATATCTTAAATAATTTTATCGAAACAGTTCACACACTATGTAATATATAGCGTTGTTCGCTTTACGCATTCATTATTTTTTGGTAATTTTGAATTTTTACTCCCGCTCCAGCGTCATCTATATGTAACTTTTGTCAACTGGATTTTCTGTGCGCCTGGCATCGCCTGGTCGTTGAATCCGCAATCCATCCGCATAGAGCTCGAAATATATAATTTTTAATTGCAGAGACAGACGTATAGTCGTCTAATACACACGTTTTGATAGTTTGGCAAAGAAACGGGAGCCGCAAATTTAACTGTTTTGAAATAGTCGAACCGTAGGCCATACACATCCCAAAATCAACTGGTCTCTGCGCATTAGCCATAACTATCGATTGGCGAAAGATTTTTTGAAATCGGACATACATTAGTTTACTCGAGTTATCATGCATAGTAACAAAACTTCGTAAGATTTTAAGACTTCGCTCCCTCGGGGGGGCCAAAGTGGATATTGAAACATAGTAAGAGTACATTGTTCCAATTAAAACACAGTAAGAGTACATTTTGCAGTGCAATAGTCTGAAATTGAGTTGTCAAATTCCAGTAACAGTTATCTATCTACAATTTTATAAAAATGAGATTGATACGTTTGGATACTTTAGTTAGGCTCATCCATGAGAGACAAGAGATTAAAATGATACGGTTTCATCCTAGCACAGCTACGAGAAAAAGCTCATATGCCTAAATCTGTCAAATTCGGAAGAGCGAGAAGATCACAAGGAGCTGTTTAAAATAGTAACAAACCATTAAAGACAGAAGTGAATCTCTGCTATCATAAGATTTTGTGCGGTAAATGCAATAATATTAGATGATTTTAAAAATCAGCTGGACAAGCTTACAAAAACTTATAGGCATAAACCTGTCTATAAATAATAATAACAATAATAATTAGAAAAACACCCACATACTGGTCGTCGATTTTTTAATCAATAGAGAAATTGTCATGAAAACGACCTCATTCTCTATCGCTTTTTAATTGGTATTCGAATATAGAATTCGAAAACTATAGAGATATGATGTCATTTCGAATACAACATTTTCTCTTATCGATTCAACCCCCAGGAAATTGACACATCCTTCACTTAATTCATTTCTAAAAGTCAGCTGTATCCATTGAACGCGGCATCAGTGTTCTAAAAGTAGTTGACATTACTACATATGCACTGTTAACTAAAACATATTTATTGTTGAGTTGTTAAAATAGCTATTATTCAACTTCTTCAACTAAGCGAAAATCTAGAAGTTTTCTTGTTTTTTTTATAAAAGAAACATCTGTTGTCATTGAAAATAGGCAACTCATTTGCGGTATGCGCTGCTGTTTCTGGATTTGCAAAAAAAACTAGTCTCGATCAATTTTTTGTGATTATCGCCCAATATTTTCACGATTTGCATTTACTTTATTTGAGTGCAAACTCCAGAATAACAAGTCTTTAATTGTGTCTAATTTCATGGATGTGACAGTAAGTTATCAGATAGTAAAGAGTTTCATGTATGATTAGTCACCAACATATGGCGCATCGTCACATCCTCCAATATACATAAATTTCAATTGTGGTAAAATAATAAATTGGATATTTTCCAATTTATTATAGTACTCCAGATTATGTGTGTTCAATGCACTGTATAATACCAAACGCACTGTTTTTGGACATAACGTCTGATGCATGCTGCACTTCCGTCCGTATGTCTGAAGACTTCCCGTCGTCCGATTTTAACCAAATTTGGTATGCAGCCTCCTTGCGTGATCCTAAATACCACTAAGTGGCAGGAAATTGGATCCGAGTTGCTCAGTTGTTGGTGCTGGTGCATCCTGGTTTACTTGGTATGCAGGAGGATCTGACCAATGGGTAGAGCAAGCATAGCGTATATTAGTATTTTTGAAATCGTGGTGACGATAGCAACTTATTGGAATAAAGTTTAAGCCATTTTGAGTAAGTCAGGGATTTCCAATCACGGGACGGGCCAAAGTTGCCAATGTATATCGCTCCTTGTTCCTTAGTATTATTAAAATGCTTTATACAAATCATCCAATTTCGATGCTCTGTTAATTTGATTTGATACATTTTATCCAAACAAATCTTATGCATTTCCTCCAATGGGTACTCACACTTAGGACTCTTATCACAAGCGCAAGCGAACAATCATGGTCAAGGTTTCAGATCGGAGGTTGTATGTAATGGATGCAGTTACAATTTACATTATTCCACCAACTTGGAGGTTGTGCACATTGGAGAGCTGAGCATATTGAAGGATTTTAATAATAAAAATATTACATTTAGTTTTGTGCAGTGCATCCAATGTGCACATCCTCCAGCGATGCGACTTAATGAATCGGAAAATCTGCATAATGCAGAATATACAATTTCTTTTTTTACAGCTGTAAAAAAAGTGTATGCATTTTTGGAAGTTATGCATTAGGACTCGTATCGACACCGTTAACAGTTAACCATGGGTTTGAGCTTCCATGACTGCTATTCTGTATACAGGAGAACCTCATTAATCCAGAGTAATTGGGGCTTTAGGTGGTCCTCATTGATGAAAGTCCGAATTAAAATAAATAACATAGATAATAGTAACGAACCAAGGTATGGTTAAAACAGCGTTGTCAGGTGAGTCCATTAATTACGTGAGGTGTTTTTTTAAAAAATTAGACCACCCCTCTCCCTTTGTGAGATATTATGGGACCCTAACGTGATATTTAACCTATCATTTTAAATTAATTACATTTATTTGATATGTTCATGTATTTTGATTCATACCACTAAATACCTAATAATTGTAAAATATATTTGTGTGAATATACATTTTTTTTTGTTTTTCGCACTACGTAATATTTTTTTATAAAATAATGGAATTAATTAAAAATAAAATTTGTCATTTGTATATTTAAGCATAAAAGCAAAGCAGGTCCGTCATCTTTGACGGTTTTAAAATCTAGTTAATTTAATATTGTCTATGTCCAGGATGGATTTTGTATAACAAACTGTTTAATCTGTTATATGTATATTCTCTGATTATTCTCTGAAATGACATTTTGCCGGACCCCCCTCCCCCATTTAGAGCTTACGTAGTTAATGGACGCCCCGTATAAGACAAAAATAAGACAATCAAATTAAGGTGGTCGAAATCATCCACACTCGCTAGTTTGATGAAACTATATGAACCATGGAAGAATAAAAACAAAGTGCTTGAACTTCTCATTTCCTGCACGCGCGTCAGTTTGCATTAGTGTCTTAAATTGCAGTAACAACCGGAAATATGGTAAACTTTTCTCTATTCGACCAATTTGGTGATATTGCTATAATATATTCTTTTTCTTCATTGTGTCTTCTGGCAGCTGGCAGCTAATGGATGTAGCCATCGTCTGATGGCTCCGGCGTCTGTATAGGGATGCTTTGTGCCGTCCAGGTGTCCAGGCTGTATCATTAGTCCAGACACTATGCTTTCATGGGGTTGACCCAGTTTGAGCAATGCTTCAGATACTCATATCTTTGCAAAGGGTGGCTTTATGAGTGCTTTGGATTGCCTCTTTCAGACGTGTTCCTCCAGTAGATCTGCTTCCTCACTTCCTTGTGTTCTAAATGTGTTTCAAAACCATTTGGCTGTCTGTGCATATTCTGGTAGTTGTATTTCTTCTTCAAGTTTTCATGCATGCACATATGGCATAAACTGCAAAATTTCTACAAAAATCTTAGCACCCACATTTTTGCGGTCCAGATTAAGCGAACTCTGTATTATAAGGTCTGGATTAATGAACTTCTACTGTATTTAAATCCATGCTCACGATTCACTCATGAATTGTTGCACCAACATTACCTATTTGTCATTTTATTCAGTATACAGTATACTGATGCCAGTTACCAAGTTCAAACATGTATAGTTATAATATCTACTGTGTTCATTTTAAAACGCCAAATTATCTCATTTTTTAATAATATTTTACTCGACGTGTTACCCAAATCCTGCCAAGGGGCACTTAACTGCTCATTCCATCGTAGTGTCTTTTTATAATACTCCTCTACCTAAATAAATAATTTATTATAGCTATAAACCAAATAAAAATAGAATATTAAGAAAGGGACTAAACTTAGTATAAAATTTATTGATAAAACTAGTAAGCATTGAATTGTTATACTCAATTGGCTCTGAAATGTACCAGTGAAGAGATGTCTACAATCGCATTCGTCCCGAGTATCAATTCAATGCTGAAGTATTGTCCACTAAAACGTATTGATAATGCTGTATTAGACTATTGAGTATCTACATTGTTATTTGCTTCTATTCATATTAAACACTACAGAACTTCGTCCAAAAATGTGCAATATTTTTGTATGCGTTTTTGGCATAGAATTCGTACATGAAATGTAATATTTTTAGACGACACCGTAAATACTAATTTATTGTACAAGTTACGTTTTTATTTTCGTCTTTTTTTTATACGTTGATTATTTACTAGCATACCTACCTTAGTTGTAAGTTCTCGATGATGTGTATAAAAAAATATGAAAGACATGAATTTTTGTTTTATTTTTAATATAGGTATAGTATGTGATTGGGGCCCCCCTATGTTAGCGAGTTCATTAACCAATCATGGAATGTGCCATCTAGTAGGTGAATTGTGTAACACCCTTAATTTGGGTATTGCTTTTATTTAGGTGCTGTTGCGGCCGGTAGATGGCTTTGTAACATTTAGTCCACATTATGGAACTATTCATTTTTCTGAGATAAGACTATATATAGAAGTGGCACTATATAATCCAGTAGTTTATATTACATGCTTGCGATAGACGGTTTTCGAAATGTTTGCTTGAAGAGGGTTACAAATTTACTTCTGGGTATGGCCATCTTATTCCACAAAAAACTCGAAAGGATTATAAAGCTGGGGACACCACCTACTCGGCCAGTCACTAATTACCATAAACTTGTGCGGCGGTCTCCTTTAGTTTGCATCCCCGCAAGAGAGATATGCAAAACTATACACATTTGCATTCATTGGATAGAACGCAATGAATAGGTATATGTTTAATTACATTATGCATTTCATTGGAGGATGCAGCTGCCCTTTCCAAATTTCGCCCATAGTTAAAATGGAAAAACATAATTAAAAAAAAGTATTTATCAAATTTCTGACAAAAATCAGTAAACTTATTAAGAGCCATTTCACATTTTTATGCGAGTAATCAAAATTTTAAGCGCCTAATTTACCATCATAGGACATACTTTTACATTGTTGAATAAGTGTTATAAATACAAGTTATTTCATTGCATCCCCGTCGCACCTACAAGGTTTAGCTGCGTGATTGACCCTTCTGCACCGATTTCCTTGGCGATGCTTTCTTACATGAGGCTGACTGTTGAACCTTCATTGAAGAGTGCCAGGATAATCGTACAACCTTTAGGTCGCTTCATCTGCGCCGGGTTACTCTCAGCATGAACTTCGCCGTCTACACCCAAGTGCTCGTTACGGTAGAAGTGGTGGTTTCATCCGCATTTATCGGGTCTTCCTCGACCTCGGCGGGTGCTCTTGATTGATGAAAAATCGCGTGGTGTGGCCTTTGGCAATTACCTACACCGCAGCTCTTCCTTTTCCGGAATCCGCTAAATCTATGTCATGTTTCTAAGCAACTAAAACATAAGTCGTTGTCTTTCATACATTTCCAAACTTGCGTCGACACTCATTGCGAGTAGTTCGACACTCTACGACAATGTTGCATGATTTGCCCTTTTGCAATACATACATTCGCCCCCCGCTGACTCACTAATAGTCGTGTTAACCGGCCTCTTGTCCAGATAGCTCGAATTTTCACGTGGTCGATCTCGCACTTCTACGTGACGTGAATCGTAAGCACGCAGATTTACGTTCCGTGGATTGTAAGCACGTAGATTTACGTTTTTTTATATTTTCTCGCAAATACGTCTTCTGAGTATGACCATCCCGCAGCTGCATGTTTCGGGGTGCACCTACTGGCTCCTCGTAACATGCAGCATCTACTATCCGTTCAGCTAATCCACGAAATCTTCTAATTTGGGATGCGCACCGTATCCTACCGCATACCACTGTAATATTAACGGTTGCGGCAGTTTACCGACTAATTCCTTTAGCAGCTGTGGGTTCACAAGGTACCTATGTGTATGCCTCGTGACCCATATGACTCGTCTCAATGAGGCGTATTTTTTGAGGCGTCGCCGTGAGGTGTATTTTTTGAGGCGTCGCCGTGAGGTGTATTTTTTGAGTCGTCGCCGTTATGCGTATTTTTTGAGGCTTCGCCGTGAGGCGTATGTTTTGAGGCATCTCTGTGAGGCGTCTCCGTGAGGCAAATATTTAAAATTGCGGCGTATCTGTAAGGCGTCTCCATGAAGATTATTTTTTGAATACCGTACTTTCAGGAAATATTGCAGTCGGAAAATATCGTATATTTTAAAAAAATATTTACTTTTCAAAAAATATCAGTGGGACAAATATGTTTATTGTGACTTTTGGGAGTTTTTTTCCATACATTTTTGCTCCAGGGCAGAAGCGCCAGGGCAGCAGAGCAGGCAGAGACGCGCTGCGCTGACTCGAGCTACTGTGTAGCCTGTTACGCGAGACAAAGAGGCCTATTCTCTAGTCACGTAGGCCTGCTTTTTCGCGTACGATACGCGAAAAAGCAGACGTACGCGTATTTCATTTTTCTTGTATTGGTATTATGACACGTATGTGAAACGTCACCGTTCGGCAGCCGTGGTGTTCACGGCAGTGGTTTTGAGGAATCAGAAGTTAAATTCATTTTTTAACAGCACAGCCGTATACAGGTAGTCATAGCGTATAAGTAGACGTACGCGTATAAGCAGGCGTGGTTGAAGAATTAGCCCCAAAGTCTGGTATAGGTACATTTACCTAGCATTATTGTCTAGACCTATCAGAACGATTATTAAAATTTAGATGCTCATTTATGTTTCTCCTAAAAATTATGTCTCTTTTACATTTTTTAGTGATTCCCCTTTTGATTAAAATTAGGTTTATGTATACTAGACCGATAATGTAATTTAATTAATAAATAATTCGTTTTGACCATATTTATTATTGTTACTTGGAAATCACGTCTTTAGTCTCATCGTATTTATTTCATTTCTTTTTGGCTATTTAGTATTCCATATTCACATAGACTCTCGTTCTATATAACTATATTGTCAGTCATTATTCGCGACATTGACATTTCTATTCTAGAATTTCAAGCACTTGTCTAGGTGCCTCCGGAGCCGTACACGTTTTCAATTTATTTTAACATTCTCAATAGCCCATTCAGTAGAAGCTATGGATAGTGACGGCCATGCTGTTGGTTGATTGGAAGATACGCGCTCGAGTCGTGTATTATATAACTTGATTAAAAGTCATTTATGGAGATTCGTGTAACAGCACTTCAGAAATCTGAAAATCGCAATTCTGGCAGATTGAAAGCGTTATAAGGTGTTTGGTTCAGTGCCTTTTCCAATATGATTGAAATATACTGCTTCGAAAGTGCACTTTGCGATGTAATTTGTCGTTTATTAGATTTCGGGGTTCCACTCATTTTTTGGTACACGGTCAATACCATCAAAATTGAAAACCAAACGAGACCATGGAGAGACGCTATATTTTATAGAGTAATGAGACATTATTAAGAAGAAACAAGATTCTATAAAAAAATGAATATGGCTTGCTTCAAGATATCGTCTGAAGAGGTCAGTCTTTTCTAGCTTAACTTCACATTGGAACGCCACCTTTGAACACCTTAGCGTAAACCCAACTAGCAAAGTTGTAATAAAAGTAAATCTTTTACCTAAAAGAAGTGATCTAAAAGACATAATATAAAAGCTATGCTTATTACTGCTGTGTCTTTTATATGTGAAATTTAACATTTTGTAGTTGTATAATGTTACACAAAAAAAAGTGACATTAATCTATCACATAAAGTTTTACTCGGCCACTTTGTATAAGGCATAAAACACATAGGTATGTAAATTGGTACTCACAAGTGATTAAAGAGCAATTCGTCACAGTTTGTGGGAAGGAATAGATTGCTGACACTAAATAATAAATAACATTGATTGTTTTGCAATGCCAACTGTGTCATCGTCATTTTCATGTCACTACAGTCTTAGAACCCGTTAAACCCGACTTAGGTGCTGAGAGGAAACGAAATACGGTCCAATTTTATTTGAGACTAATAACTTAGTACTTATTTATTCGATTATATTATTAATATCAATAAAAGATCTTAGACCAAAGGGAAAAATAATAAAACAATCACATTAAAACTTTTATAATAAAGGATGTTTTTTATAGAGGTATAGAACTTTAAAATGGAATAAAACAAAGATGATTTTTTTAAATTGACATGAA
>JAOPUG010000384.1:12932081-12943572 GCA_027564375.1 Micropterix facetella | reverse complement strand
TATATATAATGCATTATATCTAAAGAAGGGGAGGGATGGGAACAGGAGAATAAGCGCGATAATAGTTGTTGGGATAGTGATATAATGCATAAGATATGTCTCAGACCTACGCAACTTCTACCATATTAGACAATACCGTAACAAACTGCAATTGCTGTGGATTTGTGAATGTAGAAATTTACATATATTATCTCTATTCTATGACGCTCTTTGTTATCACAATTCACTGTTTGATCGCGGACCCCCTTCTATGGCTTATATACCGTTGGCAGTCTTGATCTCCGCTTACACTTTTATCTAAGGGATGGATCTCACTTCGGCTTCGATGGCGGCTACGTTTAGTAGCAGCATCGTTGTCTTGATGTAATTTCATGATTTGTCAACTTATTAAAACTTCAATCTCACAGAAATTATGCTACATTTAATATCGAACACGTGTAACCTCGTGAGCGCGTGCTGGAGGAATATATCGGTGCCACACTTCAAGCCTTTTCGCCTTCTCACTCTAACGCGCACAGGGAGAGCATATTACATGGCTTAATCTTAACGTACGATACATCTGAATGTGTTCTGGATAGAGTTACATTATATTACTTTGAATTAGCATGACGTATCGCCATTTTTTTTGTTACATGTGGGGCTTAAGGCCAGCGCCCGCTTAATTCTAAGTAACGCTTATATAATAACTATTTTAATACGACGTGTTATTAATTTAAATACTAGCCCAACAAACGATTGTCAGCTCTGAACGAATCTACATCCCTACAAATGAAGACATACCTCAGAGTAGATGCGTAACCTGAAACCTATATTCCTTTGCGAGTTTCGGGTCAATTTAGGATGAAGGTTTAGGTACCAGCTGTTGCTAAAGTGGCATAGATCGGCTCTTTCTCAGCACACCTATAGATCTTAGGCAAAGTATGTGTCTTTCTTCCCTTATCGAGTTATTTTCACGCAGATCCAGTCAGGATAATACGCTCTAAATCACATTATACCAGTCATATTCATATTCGTATTCATATACTATCCATGCAGTCTGATTATGGAACCAGCTACCTTCTTACGCTAGAAGCGCTCCGTCTCTGGTCACTTTCAAGGAGCCATTAAAGTAATATTAACTTCCTTAACAAATCTATATCCTCACCCTTTTATATCCTGTATCTTTTCTTATATAGACCTATTAAATTGCTTTTTTAGTTTTTTTTAAATCTTTTTATCTATATTTATTGTTACGGCATATTAAAACTTCCACGTGTATCTGCAATGTGTGGTTCTGGCTGTAATATATCGTTGTATAGTGATCAGCTGACCAATTGTGTTTTGTTTAATTTAATAATTGTTGGTAATTAGTATTTACTTGATTACATTATGATTATTATCTACGATTTAGATTATTTGTTATATGTATTTACTCAATTAACTGGTTTTAACATTATTTTTCATGTTTGAATAATTTATCAATAGGTTCATTGCATTTAGTTACTTTCTATTGATTGTTTTTTTATTGTTCTATTTGTTGATGACTATTATTGGATTGATATTAAAATAGCATAATATAGTATTTCATTTTGACTATCTGATGTACATAATGTACTCTGATGTACAAACGTTGTACATGTAATGATGTACATAACGTGATTACTTGATTTTCTAATTTATTGAAAAATATTAAGTATAGATATTGAGACATGTCCATTTGTAATAGTAATCTTGAATGAATAAATGACTATTTGTAATAATATAATGTGATACATGCGTTATGCAATAAAGTTTCTATTCATTAATTCTATTCATAGTCATAAAATCTTTTTGTTCCTATTCGATTTAGTTAGCGGTCGAACCCCCCGGTTAGGATTACATGATCCAGGTAGCCCGAAAACTGCTTGAAATGCACTCTCATTGGCTAAAACTACCTGCTGGGGCACGGTATAAGAAAAGTTCGGGTAAGTGGAAAAAGTTTAAATTTTTACCAAATTTAGTTAAACATGTAACTCCTGCGTTTGTGCAGGTCACCCTCAGTTGGGAGATTGAGACAAACTGGGAGATGGGAATCCGGGACGCATTTTTTTCAGCAAACTTTTCACATGAATGTGCAAACGTTTCTTTTATACGTATAACGTTTCTTAAACGTGCACGCTACGCTTTGAATTACTCTTTTATATTCATCAACTTTCACCTCCCCTCACAGTTGAGATTGTCAACTGCTACGGGCGAACCCGGCCACCCCGGAGCGTTTCAACAATCTATTTGTTATATCACCCCGGAGTGAAATACGGACTTGAGGACGAAGACGAATCTACGTATCAAGCTCCACCTCAGCCCGTAAGAGTCCTACTCCTTACCGCAGAGGCACTGGGAATTGTCAAGCCCAGTGTGGCGTCCATCGCACCCTTACTACCAGATGTGGTCAGATTTCTCCTATCTCCCGTCTGGTCACAGGTTCGAAGTAGCTTGTGCGGTCTTCTACCTTAAGTAAGCGGCAATTCCTCACTGGAATTACCGTGGATCCGAGACGCCCTTTATTCGGCTTGTTACCAGAGATCGGGTGGCGAATGTATCTTTTCTAAGGATAGATAGCTTAAGGTATCTAACTACCCCGCTTTTTAGGTCGCATTGCGCTTCCAAACTCCTCCGGCTATTCGTTGTTGAGCAAGGGCCGGCAGAACGACCAGTGCATCATGCAACCATCCATCTGAAGTTTTCACCGAGTGCATATGCCGCATTACCAGGATACACTGGGCTTAGACCATGTCATAGCATTATTGGGTTACAGGGTATCCCACTAAGCAAAGGTCGGCATGCCGACTAGTGCTCAAACATCCAAGATCGCCCGATGTTTTCCTCCAGATCAGCCGCCATGGACAGCAGATTCACCTGCCGGATAGGTGTTGAGTAGTGAGTCGGGATGACCGTGATATACAGATATGGCCATTAAGATCCGAGGTACACAGCCCCATTAGATCCCCCAATCTCTCCTCACAGTTGTAGTTGTCAACTGCTCGTGGCGAGCCTGGCCACGGCCGGCAAACGAACCAGTGCATAGAGTAACCGACTATCCGATGTTTTCACCTATGAGTCACCGCTTTACCGGGATACTAGGGGATCTGGCGCATGTCATCGTTGCCTGGATACAGGGCCCCTCTTCAGGAAGGTTGTCAAGCAAAGGCCGGTAAGCCGACCATCCCTCATACATCCAGGGTCGCCCGAGGGCTTCCTCCGGGTCAGCCGCCATACACAGCGGGTTCACCGGTTTTGTCCCACTTCGTGGAGGCTGCCGGATAGGTGTTGAGACGTGAGTCTATCCGACCATGATGTACAGAGTTAGCCATTGAGACCCGAGCTGCACGACCCCATTAGACCCCCCAACCTACGCTCACAGTTGTAGTTGTCAACTGCTCCGGGTGAGCCCGGCCCCCTCGGAGGCGTTTCAACGATGTATATCGCTATATCACCCCGGAATGGAACACAGAGACTTGGAACGAAGACACATCTATGTAACAAGCTCCACCTCAGCCCGTAAGAGACCAACTCCTACCACGAGGTACTGGGAATTATCAAGCCCAGTGTGGCATATATCGCACCCTTACTACCAGATACGATCAGATCCCCCCGTCTGGTTCCAGGTTCGAAGTGGCTTGCGCGGTCTTATAACTCTAGCAACGGCAATTCCTAACTGGAATTATCGCCGATTCTTGGCGTCCCTTGCTCGTTTTGCCACCCGAGATCGGGTGGCCATCGAATCGTTTCTAAGGATAGATAGCCTGAGTTACCTACCTATTCCCCTTCCTAAGGTTGCATTGCGCTTTCAAACTCCTCCGGCTATTGAAAGTTGAGAAAATGGCCGGCAAACGGACCAGTGCCTAGAGCAACCGACCATCCGAAGTTTTCAGCCGTGAGTCACCGCTTTACCAGGATACTAGGGGATCTGGCTCATGTCACCGTTGCCGGGAAACAGGGCCCCTCTTCAGGAAGGTTGTCAGGCAAAGGCCGGCAAGCCGACCATCAGATATACAGGGTCGCCCGAGTGCTTCCCTCGGGTCAGCCGCCATGCACAGCGGGTTCACCCGTTTCGTCCCTCTTCGTGGAGGCTGCCGGATAGGTGTTGAGACGTGAGGCGATCCGACCATGATATACAGAGTTGGCTATTGAGACCCGAGCTGCACGACCCAATTAGACCCCAAACCTCCCCTCACAGCCATTAACTCTGGTTTCTAAATATCACGTAATTTTTCCTGCATTTATAATAAATGAAATGAGACCACCTTACACATTTGAAGGCGCCGATGGCTATCTGCTACATTTTTTCCCCGATGGAAGATTTATGTTCCCTGCGATAAATCGGATCGGATCGGCTAATGGAAGACATAAATATCGGCCATTAATCCGATGATGATTAATGAGCCGCGGAAATATCCGTTGAGATAGCCATAGCGCAGGCGGATTAATGAGCGGGAACAAATTGCAGGTGAAGGCGACTCACAAATATATTTACAGCTCGCCACGGACCTAAAGAATTGTTGAAAACCGCACTATTGATACTTGATAATAGAGAACAAAATTAGATAAATGTACGCCGGACAACGTCTCGCGTAAGAGGGTTCTCAATAGCTCGCAGTCAGCGCAGCGCGCCCCTGACTGCTCTGCTGCCTGGCTCGCTCGCCAAGTGGTTGCGATGGGGAAAAAGAGCAAAAATGTATATCGATTATTTTTTGTCTTAAAAGTCGCCAAAAACCTTTTCTCGAACGGGAATTTTTAAAAGTACAATATTGTATGAAAGTGCGATATTTAAAAATGTATATTATTTTGTGAAATTGGGATTTTTTAAGGACGTTATTTTACAAAAGTAAGATATTTTGGAACAGTTGGATATTTTTAAATGTACGATACTTTCCGATATTTTGTTTATTATCAGAGTATGGTTATTGAAAAGTAGGATACTTTTAATAAAGTTCGATATTGTCTAACATTGCGATTATCTGAAAGTACGATTATTTGAAAAAATGCGATATTTTTGAGAAAATACTGTGATAATTTTGTGGAAGCATTTTCTGAAAGTTGTATATTTTCTGAAAGTACCATATTTTCTGTAAGTACAATATTTTCTGAAAGTACAATTTTGGGGATTATTCCCATTGTTAAACGTGTGAAAAGCAAGCGTTTTGCGATATTTACAATTCGTGTTTACGCATAAATGGTTCCACACGCAAGAACACAGGTAGTTATGGATGAAAAGTTTAAGAAGGAAAGTATCTAAATATTTTTTATATATGTTATATGTTCCTTAGTTTACGCACAATCTATAATTCAAAATCAAGCAAAAGAGAAAGCGTATATAATATTTTTAAAACTACGATGTTATCAGCACCTTCGTCCGGACTTGCCTCGAGAGGAATGTAATCTTAAATCTATTAAGTTCACCCCATTGCCTTCCCGTTTACATTGTTGAAAGCAGACAACGCGTTCTCGTGTTATCGTGCGCAAAAACCTTTCAAAGAGGTCCGTTTGTATGGCAGATCCCATTTATATCGTAGGTACGGAACCCTAATCCATTCTTCCTATTGACAAATAAATCATATTGGCGAAAGAATTTTTCAAATCGGACAACGCATTCTCGAGTTATCGTGGGCACAGACATGACTCAACCTCATGTACGCGCCAAAAAATGGGGGGGAGGGCAAATTTCATATAGTCTTCGAAAAGCTTCCCTTTGATTCGTCAATAAACCAATGTATAGTGCATCGCTACTTGTCACGATTTAGTCAAAGAACTGTGCATGACAAAATGAATAATACCAACGGCTATGCGCATCGCACTCCTAAATGAATCCTTCGATCCGTATAATGTAAATAATTAGTTGTAAACTGTCGTACAATACAATGAAGTATGTAAGAATATTTTGTCTATATAATAAAAAAATTAAATACTTTAGAAGTTAGAGCAAAAAGAATCTTTTTTTTAATCTTTCACTTTTATAATTTTTATAGTCACAGTTCAAACAATTGATTAACATATATTTACACAATAGAGCAGACTTTCAGCTTTATAGTCATAGAAGTTTTATATGTATATTTGATGAAAAATAATGTGTCAACTACAACAGGATTTTTTTTCCAAGATACTTTTCAAAACCAATAACGTCTGCTTACTTCGAAAACAAGTTAAACACAGAGTTGTCGCTCCTTAGAACAATCTATACAATTTTCTATTTAAAATTCTACGCGAGAAACATTTGTATTTTTATATATATTTTAAAAATTTATTAACGTTTTATTCTGCAGTCATTCTGATGTAAAAAATCATAAATGAATATAAAAAAAAGAAAACGTAAGGAAAGGCGAAAAGTTACCATTTTTTACTTGTACATAATTATAACTTTTCGGCTGGTTTTAACATCATTTTGATAATATGTGCGGTTTTGATTTGTATAAATTATAACCATTTAAACAACTAAAATATATTACTTCATTGGAAAATAATATTTAAAAAATAATTTGACTACAAAAAACAGGAAGAGTGGCGATATACTTCGGCAACTTTGGCTCGTCCCGAGATTGGAAATCCCTGACTAATCCAAAATGGCCCATAACCTATTCCAATAAGTTTCTCTAGTCGCCACGGTTTTGAAAACACCCATATACGCTATGCTTGCTCTACCTATTCGTCAAATCCTTCTCCAGGCCAAGTAAACCAGGATAAATATGCAGCAGCACCCAGCATGTCTTAAAACATCCTCTATTGGTCAGATCCATATCCAGGCCATGTAAACCAGGTTGCACCTGTAGCAACACCTGCGGGTCTCGGATCATATTTGCTGCTACATTGTAATGCTTAAGGTTATCCAGGAAGGCTGCATACCAAATTTGATTAAGATCGGACAACGAAACATCTTCAGACATAAGGACAAATAGACGCACAAACGCACATCATGCATCAGACTATATGGTCCGTCCTACGTAATACTACGGATGGGCCAAAAAACAATTAATTTATTTATGGTCATTTTTCGACGTTAAGAAATCACTCAAAAATAAAATCACTCTCTTTTTATTTTTTTTTATTAAAAATGAAGTCTTAATTGCTAATGGTTATTATCCTGGCTCATATTTAATATTTTTTATACCATATCTAAAATTCTATTCTTCTGTGATTCAACTAAATCCGGTGAGGTGCTCAATCCGTTTCAGTGGTTGAGGCATGAAGTCCACTGTAGTACTACCTCAGGAATAGTTCCTTTTTGGCAAAATTATCAGTAAGTTATTCATTTTACCTGTCTAATTGGTAGCTTGCCTGTCTCATGGAATAGTGTCTTCATTTGCCTGAGAAGAATATCCGAAACGTTGATCACTGCTGTTTGTGTGGAAGGTGAATTTTGAGTAGATATTTTATTTCTAGTAGAGGAGGCTGGAGTGTTTGAAATTGCTGCATTGTTGATGTAATTAAATATATCTGAAATGTAATTGGAAACATTTTATGGTTGAAGTTTTACATATTTCAATTGTTTTATTTTTAATATTTTACAAGGTTAGCTCGGTGGTCTTTTGTAGGGTTGGTTATTACCGTTTCAACAAGGTGTTTTAAGTTTAAAAATTCATTGTACTTGATTTCCTTCAACATGGATGGCTCGATGGCATTTTTTATTATCGTTGATTTTTGTGTTTCTGTTGAGATCTGGTACGCTCGAAAATTGAAATCTAGTCTGGAATGGCGTAAATCGAAGGGGTTTCTTAGACGATTCTATAGTGCTGTGCATGGAATCTATTTCCATATAGGAATGTCCCGACTCGAGGAACCTTTACTAAATCACATGCAGGTGGTCAATGTGTTCTACAGCCCACAGGAATAAAACAGAAACAAATTGATGCCGATTTTGACTACCGCGTGTATCTGAAAAGAGGCTGATTTTCTTAATGTTAGATTACAAATATTTGCTGAGGTTCTAGTAGAGGATAGAACCTATTACTGAACTACTGCGATTTCTGACCATGGTGGCAGCAAATTCGATAACCAAGTGGCAGCAAATTCGATCTGAGTTCCGCAGGTCTTGCTGCAGGTGCATCCTGGTTTATTTGGCTTGGAGCAGGATCTGACCAATAGGTAGGTAGAGCAAGCATAGCATATATGGGTATTTTTGGAATCGCGGTGACGAGAGAAACTTTTTAGAATAGGTTTTAAGCCATTTCGGTGCTGCTGCAGGTGTATTATGGTTTACTTGGCCTGTAGGAGGATCTCACCAACAGGCAGAGCTAGCATAGCGCATATGGGTATTATTGGAATCGTCATGGCGACATTTTTGGAATAGGGTTTGAGCCATTTGGGCGTTGCTGCAGATGTATCCTGGTGTATTTGGCCTGGAAGATGATCTGACCAATAGGTAGAGCAAGCATAGCGTATATGGGTATTTGTGGAATCGTGGGGCGAAAGAAACTTTTTGGAATAAGTTTTAAGCCATTTTGGATAATTCACGGATTACCAATAACGGGACGGGTCAAAATTGCTGATGTATATCGCTACTTTTACTGTTATTTGTGATTAAAATAGAGGTAGTCGCCTTAAATACTTACTCATAAAGTATTTTCTCATTATAAAGTAACGCATACTATTGCCTAGATAAGTATAATCGGTTTTCGCTCAGTCCTAGCATCGCCGCGTCATCCCCTGTCGATCACTATAGTAACTATCCGGTAGTTCACGTTAATGGTGCCTAATTAATTTACACAAACATACTTACGTATATAACTCCAGGAACTAAATGCCCCATAAAGATCTAATAACCTTATTCATTAAATACGTATGCAACTCTTTAATTCATTTAGCGAAGGGTTTTAGAGTGCCTCGTTAAGCTCAACACTTCAGCAAGGTTTCTCACGTAAGTAGGTACTCGTATAATGAATTATTTAAAATCGGCCTTACTAATTACGTATGCCCGAGTACATTATTATGCCTGGACTCTATCTTACGGCACATTCATTGGAGGTACAGTGCCGCACCCAAAAGGTTAACCATACAATAACCCCAACCCTCTGTTGGAGATACCCAATTTATATAAATCGGATTCGAATAAGATTGCATTTTCGACGTTTCGATCCGCGAAGAGATTTGTAACGAATGAGGGGTTTCGCCCATTGGTCCCTCTCTAGGAGCGCTCCCTAGGGATGAATTGGAGGGATTCTGGACGTTCGTGTTGGCCTTAAGAGATTAAAAGGTTAAGACGATCACTCGGTTCTCTGAAGCGATTAGAAAAGGCGAAAGGGAAAGAGACACACGAGCTCCCGGGAAAGATTCTCAAAGCAAGGGATTATAATAATTATAGGAGAGTGGCGCCCGATCACGCTATTGCATGAACTCGTGTCGCGTCGGCGTTTTAACGTTTCACGTTCAATCGTTGCGTCGCGGAGGCGCCTGCTCTTGAAGCGTGGAGGGGATTTCATACAGCTTGCGTTGCACAGTAGCTTGTATTGTTACCGGACTGAACCCATGGTTAAATTTCTATCCAGTAGCCTTCTGCAAGGAAATTTTCCCTCTGTGGAGCCTGCAAAAGCAGTGTGTTGTATCTGATGGATCACCGAAGGAGTCTGGATGCGCAATTTTTCTAAGAAGTAGGGTAGATGTTGGCCTAATCGCATTTTCCATTTAAATTGCCTGTTGTTCATGCGTTCTCGATGAGAGCGGGCAAAGGCGCAACGAGCTGTATTTGCCCACTAGTAATGGGCTCGTGAAAGTCAACTCGAGCTGTCCCTAGCCTACTGGAAGGAGAACTCTTACCAAAACTGGCAAGCAGAAAGCGATGGAACTCCATTGGTTTGCCAATACCCTCGCTGCTTGAGGAAGGCTTCTGCTGGTCAATCTCATAACTAAATTAGTAGGTAGAGAGCTGTCAAATCTGCGGGCGAGCCCGCCATCTCAGGATGTTATAACGATATTTGCGTTATTTTATTCGGAGATGAGCTACAGGGACTTTAGGACGAAACAATTTACCGTCCAGTTCCATCATGAGCCTGGCAGAGTCCAAACTGGGGAGCACTTGAAAGGACACCCAGTGGGGCCACTCGTGTCCTGCATATCAGTTATGGACGGGTTTCTACGCCTCGTTGCTGTAGAAGTGAAATAAACTGCATTTTTTTCAAATTGTATAATTAATTTTTGTACTTCTTTTTAAATACTAAAAATAATTAAATAAATTACTTCAGACCACCCTGCGGGGTGAGGGCCTTCACAACCATGAGTGAAAATGTTACTATGCACGATAAATCGAGTAAACTACACCGGTTTCAAACATTTCTTCTGTCAATCGATATATATGGCCAATGCGCAGATCCCAGTTGATATTGGGGTCTGTAAGACCTACGGTTGAAGTACCTGTCATACAAATTGTCCTTATAAAACAGTTTTTTTGCATTTTTAGAGCTAAAACCGGAATAAACGGTAGGAATACCAAAAAGAAAAGTTATTGGCCATGGCGAGACGTGAAAAATGAGTTCATTGATTTTGTATCATAAATATTATTTATATAATTTAATGATACGCTGTGGTCATTGATTTTGTATCATAAATATTATTTATTTAATTTAATGATAACCTTAACACTGATCGTCGACCGTCAGTACCCTCTATATGCCGATGCAGGATCACCTGGCCTTGGCGCGTTGGCACGGCCTCGGTCCCGAATTAGTATTCGACTCGGCCGCGAGATGGCGTCAAAAAGTCAGAATTTTATTGTTTTTCACACTTTTGATAGATAGAAATAGTAAAAAGAAAAGTTGTTGGCCATGATGAGACGCGAAAAATGAGGCACATGTCGCCTGCGGTCCATCAGTCTTTTTATTGAAACTCACAAATTAGATTCTATTCAAATTAAACTACATATTGCGGTTTCAACCCGTGAAATATTTTGACTCTCTCCTTACTCTCATTAAATTTTCTTCTCAATGTTCTTTTCCTAAAAATATAAAATAAATTAATTTCATTTAAATGATTCCTTCTTTAGTCTATAGAACTGGACCGGATAATCTGAACTCGTTTTTCCCCACTCTATTTCTACTCGCTGAGATGTCTACTTCTATTCCTCAAGCTTACTTTGACTATAGGTATATTAGGAACGGTTAACTAAAACTACTTTAAGAGTACAGAGTGTGGACACTGTTCTGGCGCGCTTGCCTGGTCTACCTTCGTGGACCCAACCCTTCCTATAAATTTGAATATCGCACACAACCTTTGCTCTGCAGTATTTCGGAGACCTCGTCCTTTTTCGTGCGACAAAAGCTTCTTCTTCTTCTTCTTCTTCACGCCACGTCGGCCTGACCCGTTAGACGGTGTTATGATTATGGAAGAAGAATCCAATTATTTCAGTGCTGATCTTTATGTCGTTAGCTATCTTGCGAATACGTACTTATGAGAGAAATTAATCCCAAAAGGTAATTAGATAATAGAGGGCGTATTTGCCTTAAATAAATGTACGGGGTGACGACAGTAGTTCATCGGTACAGTAGTACCT
>JAOPUG010000384.1:12911821-12924170 GCA_027564375.1 Micropterix facetella | reverse complement strand
CAGTTCAGGTAGTTATTTTAAATTACCCTGAACATTTTAATATATTATACATACATACAATAAAATAATCATATGGGCCGAAGTTTGACAAACCCTTGGGTTTTTATCCCTGTCCCAGTTTTCTTTTGTAAATGTGCCCACAATTGACAATTATCATCCACAATTTACAACTCACATAGGCTTCGGTCTAGTTAGGCAGACCGGATATACATTTATTCTTATTCTTAATGCGTATATTTCTTTTCAGAAACCCCACTCCTGGTCCATAAGCTAACCTGCTGCCGATCACTGAGTAAACTATTAATTATATGTTGATCAGCGGGGAATTGATGATCAACACGATTTCTGACGGCGCGAGAACGCAATTTTGGAGGCATCTTCCAATCAAAGTATAGGGATACTGAAGTCTCCACTCTGTTTTTCTAAACAGACACGCAGTCGCCATAGTCCAAAATGAGATGATTAAAGCATTCACCGCAAGATTTCTGACCTTAACACTGAGGCAGTCCCGTCTTCTGTATAAAGCCCTGAGTCGAATGAATCCCCAATTGACTCTTGCTCGCATTTTTCTCGAATCTAAGACTAAGATACAAGGAAACACCCACTGGTATCTTCATTCTCGCTGGTTTGATCTCAATAATGAGAAAATAATATTTAGTCCATGCTGATTTGACCACGCAAATTATTTCTCCAAATTTAGGTTGATGTTACTAATAATGGAACTGGGATGTTAGGGTTGATTTCACGCAAACTTTGAGTGTCTTTCGCATACAAGTGATTATTATAGTGCTGGCAGTTAGATTTAATATCCGAGGTGTAGAGTGCAAACAGGATCGGTCCTAATATGTGGGACGCGAGTTTTATTTTCAAGGAGGAAGGAAGAAGACTGACAGCCAGATACGTGTTTTATACAAACATTTTGAAAGTTATTTGTTACATAAAGAACCACTTATAACATGGTTAAGAGAAGCCCACGTTGAGAAGACGACGTTTTGATCTCACATCAAAAGAAGTCAAGGAGAGTTGGAACATACAGCTCCTGGGAAACATATAGAAATTCAGAAGACGAAAGCAAAAATCTATAAGGTCTAAACCTTATTGATTTCATCGGTGAAGGAAATGAGACTGAGAAGTTTGACGATGAAACTGAAGCTTATATAGATAGGAACGCACAATCATATCATAAATCATGAAAATGCTTCCACGAGTAGTTTCTTATTACTGAAATGGAGGAGAGCCCGATGACAGATAACCACTCACGTTCGCGGCCCATCTAAGAATGTGTAAAATGACTTTATTATCTCCTGGTCACCTCTTGTGTTTATTTACGAATTTCACATTGAATATGGCTGCCACGGCGTCGACTGCCTATCCGGTTAAGTGGCACCCCGGATTGTAAAATGATGCACTGTCGCCGATTGCAGTCTGGGGTCGCCACTTCGCTTTACGCGCCAGACCGGGGCCTTCCAGAGCTACCGCTATCTGTGTAAGTACGATCTGACACAGCGAAGTTCGCCAGTGACTTCGTTGATGGTAACCGAGCTGCACCGCGATAACTCGTAGAGGAGACGATTTTACAACAATATTAATTAATGGCCGTTGCTTTTGTCAGCTGAAACCGAATTGAATAATTGTGATCGATTGAATCAGTCGACGGGCCTTTATCTAGTCCCGTGACATCTGCCGGTGGGTGTGTGCCCTCGAACAGAGCTTCTCGTGACCCGGGCTCATATGCCTAGCTTTTAGGTACATCGCAAGGCTGAGCTCCCCGCGATAGATGTCTGTTAAGGCGCCCGCCGATACGGGCGCAGCGGAAATACGGCCGAGGTGCTTCCTTTGGACATCTCGAAGTACGCGGCGGGCTCGTCGCTTTTCTAGGCAGTGGACCAATCAAGCCTTTCCAATTGTTGTCTTTCCATCCCCCGCAATGAGATAACGGTGACAGATTCGTAGATAGAAAATACGCGGGTCTCATTGATTAATATTGAGTTCTCGTTTTCGATGAATCCAATGTTGGAAATTTGATGCAATAAAAATTATAAAAGATTGCAAGGTATGGATATCTTCGCTATGATTGTTCTGTGGCGTTCATAGAGAGATACGATAGTGGAAAGAGATGGAATGAGTGGAAAGATCCTTTCTCATTTTATCACATCATACATCATTTCAAGGGGTACATGAACAAGTTTAAAAGTTAGAGAGTTGTCTTCTACTATTTTCAAATCATACGTTTTATCGTTGATATATTTTATAATGGCATCTTATTAATGATAGACTGTTAAGAATTGTTCACCTCTTTTAGGTCCCAGCTACAAATATCATAATGAAAATTTGAGATACACCTGTACAACTATATAGCTAATGAATATTTTCAATATTAGCAGTTCTAGATTTTAGACATATTTGCAAAAGTGACAAAAACCCGAATTAAAATAAGCCAGTATTTATTGAGTTTATTTGTCGACTGAGTAAAGGAGATATTTGTTTCTAGAAGCAGAGGAAATATCACGTTCTATAAAGCAAAACGCATGCGTGAGATGTCAGCGACCTATAGAAATCTAATGCTGATTTATTTCCTCAAGAAGAACCATCTATCGAAGACACCGATTATCTCTATCTTCATCATCTGAGAAATATTATTCATCTCCTTCAAAGCAACCGCGGGTATAACGTCCACAAGTTGCTAATAAATTGCCCAACGTACGAATCTTTTACCTATAAAAATACCATTAGGCACTTTATCTTTTGTACGGGAGTGCCAGAACCGCCTGCGTATACTCCGCCTTTCTTCTGTTGTCGTTGATTTATTTCTTTTGCCCCGAGAGAGTTACTTAACTTAGAATTTTTCGCCAAAACACACGTTAATCACTTACATTCAACCGTCTAGCTAAAATGGTATGCCTGTGTGAATAATATAAATAGAAGAAAAAACAAATTGCAATAACAAAAAGCTTCTGGTGATGAATGGTGAGATTAGGAAAATGAATACGACGGAGACAGAGTGAGATGGAGCATTCGAGAATTGTATCTAAAAATGGCTTGCCTATCTCAGCGACAGTCGAAGGAAAATTCGTATTGCTTCTTGCATCTAGATTGAAAAGAATAAACATTATACTTTCTGAATAAATAATACTTTCTGTGTAAGAAAATTAAATGGTGTAAAATTAAAATTATAGCATATATATTGCATATATATGCTACATCGTGGAACACCCGGTAGGAGCGTAGATCTTAACTAATTCACTGTTTAATTTAAAGAAATTCCTTAACGGCACTGTCATCTGTCACCTATCGGGCGTGTCAAGTACTGATTATATCGGTATCTACATTATTTTCGCTACATTCCGCTAGAGAGCGTCAATAATAATAGCGAAAATCCAGTTTAATGTATCGTATTGGACAAGTGGGAAAGGGTGGGAAACGGGGAGGGGGGAGGTTGGAGGGGGCCGAGGGAGGCGTACAGGTACTTCTGACAATCTAGCGTCTCACCAAAAGCTTCCGTTACAGTTTGTGCCAGTTCACTATCGCCGTGCGTAACTCCGGTAAAGAGCTTCGCTCCAAAAATGGTGATGGAATTATTATTTTATATTCATAAGGACCTGCAATGCAGATAACTCTAATAATTTCAATATTTTTAACTGGTTTATGAAACCTTGTATCTATTTGGTAATTTGTCTATGAAAAATATGTATATAAATGTTAAATTATCTCTAAACGAAGTTTCAATAAACTCAAATTACATTTTGTAACACTCAAACTCTAACTCTCAAATTCATCATAATTAGCGTCAGAATATACTAAACGTTATTCAAGGATGAATGAATTTAATCGCTGCAGCTTTGAGCTCTTCAAAATGTCGCATATGTGGCCGTAATCCCCTTAACGTGGCGGAAACTATGCTCACTGCTGATATTTCATGAAAGCACAGATTGAAGGTAAAATGCAGGCCTCCGAAAATTTTAAATTAAGCAGCGTAATATTTGTTTTCAAATACTTCTATGGCAGTCACAGAGACAAGATTGGTACAAGGCTCGTCCCATGAGTTAGTAATTATGAATATCATAACTTACTCGGAATCGTGAATGTTTCAGCCACATGATGATGGGTGTTGTTTCTTTATTTTATTCTTAGCGTATTATAAGGCAGCCGTAAAAATATTAGGTATTAACTAGACAACATTTACAAAAACTAAACTTACAGCAAAAAAAACTCCTCGGCAGCCTGCTCATCTCAGGCCCACAAGGGCCTGTCTTTAGATATCCCGATTTTGCGCTAAGTTGAATAAGAAAGGAATAAAATGTAAATAAGAAGATAAAAATATATAAAAATGTTTCAAATATAACTCACAACCAACAGAAATAAGAATAAATATTATTATTAAAATATTTACAAGTAAATATAACCATAAACAATAACATATTAAAGCCAATTTGAAACGAGTTCCAATAAGTGGTGTTAAACATTATTTCAGTGAATGCTCACTGAAATAATGTTTACACAAGATTTAAATTACACAAGATCGCACAAAAATTTAAAAAAATTACATAAGATCTGTTTGAATTTCATATTTGGACCACATCATATATATTCATTTAAATACCATTTTACAGCACACACAGAACATCATAATGCATTTCATTCAAAAGCAGTAAAACACCCCACAAAATAACAGTTTCTCATAATTTCAGAAAACTTTACAATCATGCGCGGCTTTTTTTTACCAAATATTACAGCGTAAGCTACATGGCACGAAACGTGCTCCAGTGTAAAAGTAGATTTCGAGGAAATATAGTGCAGCGATGTCGGTACACAAAAAAAGATTTTTTAACACCGATGAAATGGTTGGTGGTACTGCGTTATTATTGAGATTTATTTATTTGTAGGTAAGTAATCGATTACATGTTGGCCGACGGTGCCAATACGTGGCACCTCTTAAACGTTACAATCATATGTCGCGACGCGATATTTGGCTAAGTAGTGTGAACTGATTCCTTGAATGGTTCGTGGTGAAGTAGATTATGTCTGCTCTGATGACACTGGTTTATATACTCGTCTTTATGGCGTCAACTTATTATTCTGCTAAGGTCGATGAACACATTTCCTTTAGGTCAGCCGATTGCACAATGCTGTCCATTGTTCTCTGCTTGGCGAGTGATGATTCAGTCCTTGTTGCGAAACGTTTCATGATATTTGCTGAGGTACGTGCCTGGACCTAATTCCCTGTTTGAGTCATATTTTGCCGTTCAGTAACTGTCCAATTATTTTTCCTAATTGTATCGCGACGCGATACTTGCCTAAGTAGTGTTAACTGACTCCTTGAATGATTCGTGGTGAAATGGATTATGTCTGCTCTGATGATACAATTTTATATAATCGTCTTTATGACGTCAACTTATTATTCTGCGACTTATTATTATACTTTAGGTCAGCTGATTGCACAACGCTGTCCATTATTCTCTGTTTGGAGTGATGATTCAGTCCTTGTTGCGAAACATTTCGTGATATTTGCTTAGGTACGTGCCTGGACCTAATTTCCTGTTTGAGGCATGTTTTGCCGTTGAGTAATTATCCAATTATATTTTCTAACTGGGTGGTTATAATTCTTCCATACGTTGCTGAAGCCATGAATATTTAATTATTTTTAAAAATGTATTAGTTACAGTAACTTTTTTTATTGCTCATACAATTTTCATAAATTTTGTTGAGTTTGGAGAGATTGAGCACATTCTATGGCGAAACAGTTTATCCGCATACTTTACTAGGTCTAAGACCCATATCTAAAGATGCTGTTTTTGGGTTGTGGTATCGACGAGCTGACTCTTCTGATATTGGGATCTAATAGGGCTGTGCAGCTCTGGCCATATGATCATATTGTTACACCCGGTCGGCTCGATTCACGACCCAGCTCCCGTCCGGCTTCCCTGAGAGGGACTAATCCGCTGAAACCTGCTTAGCGTTCGGACCTGGGGTAACACCTCTGGCGGCCCTGGACGGTTGATATATTGGTCGGTTTACTGCCTTGCTCAACTGACGAATAGACGGGGGAGTCTAGTTGCGCAATGCTTCCTAATGCGCGGGGGTAGTGTCGACCTGTTGTCGCCTACCCTTAGAAACGACCCGATTTCCACCCGATCTCGGTCGATCATCGCTGAGTAAAAGACGCCACGGGTCCGCGTTATTTCCTAGTTACGGAATGCCGCGTTATCACGACAGGAGGAGGTTACGCAAGCGACTTCGAGCCTGCGACCAGATAGGTGGCCGTCCACCCGTCGTGTTTCTCCGTAGACCTATTCTGGTAGTCAGGGGATGATGCTGACCGCTAGGTGGCACTTCCTAGTACCTTGGCGTAAAGAGTAGGACTCTAACGGGCAGTGGCGTAGTTGTATTGTGGATATGTTATGTCCAAATTCTGTACGTTTTATCTCGGGGCAATATAAAGATAACGTTCGTTGAAACGTCTCGGGGTGACTGCCTCGCCCGAATATAGTCTTAAATCCAAATATCATCTGATATTATGTGCTTACTTTATTATTATATGATACATAAGAAAAAGACTTGGCGATATTAGTTAGTAATACATAGTAAGATCTATAATTTAGTTAGTAAAAATAAAATGCTGTTTTCATGTAATTGTTGTATCTAAGCTAGCTCTATATACACATATACAAATACTATATTAATAATTTATTATCTAAATGCTTACATAGGTACATAAATACTCACATACATAGGTCTTACTTTTAGTCACGACCTGCTCAGTAAGCACGTTAAGACGAGTGAATCAAGTGCTAGAAAGAATAAAAGTAATGGAGTAGTAATAAATAAGCCAAGACGGCTTCAGTTCTTATTTACACATAGATATATTTAATTTTATTTTTGCAATAAAAGTTAAAAACCTTAACCTTACTATTTACATTTTCCAAATTCCTTGTGGGTGCAAATGCCAACCAGTGACACCTGCCATTATCCAAAATCCAAATAAAGAAATGAAACTAAGGGACGTGCAAGATATTCCATAATCCGCAAAGTCTATTAAAATTCATAACTTGTACTGGAGAAAGCTTGAAGCAAATATGGCAGGCAGTATTACATGTTCAGCTCCATTGCTTACATTATGTTACAGTGCACATCACACTGAATACTGAAAGGCTACGGAAGCGAAGATGAATCTCTGAAATATTCATGCCCTGCTGGACAGAGGCTTCATCGTAACGTGACCTCAATTCTGCGGATGATAAAATACGATATATTTTTTATCGTATGTCATTTTTGATCGAAATTGTTTTGCGTAATGAGTACTAGACTAAGAGGTGAGGGCTAACAATTTACGTAACTTTATGATAACAATACCTATCCCCCTATACTTGTATTTTTGGATGTCTCGTGGTTATAGAAACGCTGGCCTGGCTACCGGGAGCAGTTGCGTTGGCTGGAAATCTAAAATTTGATGAAAATCCAAAACCAACTAACGTCGAAAATTATATAGTAGGTATACAGGAAAAGTAGCGATTACGTCGGCAACTTCGGCCCGTCCCGTGATTGGTAATCCCTGATATACAAAATGGCTTAAAACTTATTCCAATAAGTTTCTTTCATCGCTACGATTCCAAAAATATCCATATATGCTATTATTGCTCTAACTAATGATCAGACCCTCCTCTAGGCCAAGTAAACCAGGAAACACCTGCAGCAGCACCCAAATGGCTTAAAATCTATCCCAACAAGTTTGTCTCGTCGTCACGATTCCAAAAATATCCATATACGCTATGCTTTATCTATATCTACTTATATAGGTATAAGAATCCAAGTTCTCCCTGATTGACCGACTGACATACTCGAAACTGCTGAACCCAGCGACTTCAATTTTTGACATACCTACACTCATATCGTAAGTGAACATTAAGACGGGATTTTAAGAAATTCAATCCCCAAAGGTGTAGACCAGAGAGTCGAAGTTTACATCGTCTGTTAATCGATGACAATCCTAACGAATTAAGGGAATGGCTATTTAAGAGTTTTATAAAATGTATCCGCGGTGGTGAGAAATAGGTTTTAATTTTTTTGTTCATTAGTGGATAATAGAACTTCTGGAAGTTCCATGATATGAAATTTAGATGCACCTCACAATTAAAAAATAGTACCAAGTCGGAAATATTTCAACAAATTGCCCAATAACATTAAAATAATTGGAAATAAAACTAAGCTTAACATCGAATTACGTTAATATATTTTATTAAAATGTCCTTATAGCTATGAATAGTAAGAAAATGAGTATATAAATTTTCTTTCCGACGATTTATACATTGATCTGCATTTATTATTTATATTTTTTACTTTTAATTTAATTTATTAGTAACTTTCAATAATACAATCCAGGATGATACAACATACAAAATCAATTGTGAATCAGTGTTTAAAAATATTCGTAGTTATAGTTGTCATGCGCCACCCAACTGGGATTATACCATTTCTAGGGTCGGCGTTTCTAAATAAACAAAACTTAGCTATCTGAATACTTTCCTACATAATTTAATTTATATTAAGTATTACCCTAGATAGTATAAGTTTCAATAGTCCCTATTATGATACTTTATTCAATGCTATAAGTCTATGAGTTAATGAAAACAGATACTCCGTTATCAATTACATAATAATATACCTAGTATCAAAATATTCAAAACAATACCCAAATAATAAATTAAAAATAATAATCTACATGGTGTAATAACACGAAATAAGCTAATCAAAAGTACAATTTAAAATAAATATATAAAAGTAAAGAGAAAAGGATAAAAGTGAATAATGAAATTAAAATATTGAGATAACAAATACATGTAATTAGCGGGTCTACACCATTATGTCTAACATCGAGTGTATTCAAAGGGTCCTGGCTCAGCAGCCATTTGTTGAGTCTTATTTTAAATGCGTTTCCACTAGAACACTTCTTCAATAAATATTAATGCTTTTAAATACTCTTGGTGCTATCAATAATTATAAAATAATAATAATCAAAGATGCTATGAGCAAGTAGTGCCGTGGACCAAATTATGATCTCATCATTGGCATAAGACAATTTAGTCAACTTACTATTTTCTAGAGTGGAGACTTATCTTTAGATACAAATATCACCAGTAACGCTGATTTTATTTTAACCTTTTCTAATACAGTACCTATTTATGATTTAATTTTTACTTTTGCTTAAAAAAATGTTTTATGCTTAGCCTTAGTCTTAAGTTGAAGTTTATGAGACTGTTCTAAATATGTTCCAATGTATATACTTTGTATTTACGGAAAAATAAACGAAATACGAAGATTCTATATTTTAAACATTACAATTCAAAATCGAAGACTATCGCGCTTGTTTGACATTATAAATAAGATGAAACGAATTTTCCGCTTGAAGTTTGCAACATCTGACGTTTCGGCGATGTTGCAACCGCCGTTGTCCAGGGTAGACAACGGCGATTGTAACATCGCAAAAACGTCGGATGTCACAAACGTTAAGCAGTAAATTCGTTTTATCTTATTTATAATTACAATTCAAGTTCCAATCAAATTAATAATCCAATAGTATATTTCATAAAGTTTTGGAAGATGCATATCGTGAAATTTGACAGCAAATTTGAAACCTACACATTGGACGAATATTTGGTTTTTCGAAAAAGCTTGATATGTGCATTGATTATAATATAATAAATGATATGTGGAAACTTTCGGCAGCCTGTTGTAGAAGGGGTGATATCAAAACATTATACGGTAAACTCTGTTTTTAAATATTTTACTATTTAATACATTAAAAATAATAATCGAAGCAGTGTTTCTACTAATATTATACGAAAGGTAGATAATACAGGAGATTTGTGAGGGAAAATCATGTCCCATGACTGATTGTGGTATTCCGAAGTTATTTTAGGAACGATATCTGAAGCTAAACAGCAATTAACAGCCTACTAGTATTCATACATGCATACTAATATTACCCAACTATTAAAGTACGGTCGTAACCAAAGAGGATGTTAAAACTATCTTCTCCAATATTAGCTCCCCGTTTCACTCCTAATTTCAACCCATTTAAGAAGAAGAGTTGTTTAATGTTTTATTTAACCAAAAGTAACCGATTTAAGACTTTTCCTAATTAATGTAGTAAGGCACATGCCTTTAGCAAGCACGTAAGTAAATGTACCAACATTGAAATATTCAATATTTAAAATAATTCTTTTATTTAAAGGATCCTAAAAAAATGCTCGGCTGCCTCCACCCAATCGTATAGTTCGCGAATATTATATAATATATTTGCCAAGTGTAAGCATGATATTGTGGGAAATATCCCGGGATTAGGTCTTGTCAATTCATTAGCAGACGAAGGAGGAATTAGCTATTTCCGATGAATATTCTTAAAATGGCGGTTATAGTCTGACTTACGTGAAAATGTCCGATCACATTCAGCGCAAAAAAACTTTTTTAATTTCATGTGAACGGCAAATAAATGCATTTTCAAATCTCTTCGACGCGAAAATCCACTACAACACTCCGCACATACGTAAGTCTTTAATTTCCGATGGAAATCATCAAAATGCGCCATGAAATGAGAAAAATCTGTAAACGCATGCGGACATTCGCCACACGCAAACTTCTTTAATTTCCTATGAACTGAATCTAAATGCACTTTCAAATGAGATTTATGGCCAAATGTTTGATCGCACTCCCCACATATAAAATCCCTTAATTTTCTATGAACGGTATTCAAATGCTTCTTCAATGTAAATTTTTCAGTGAATGCTTTATCACACTCCCCACATATAAATTCCTTCAATTTCTTATGAATAGAATTCAAGTGAGTCTTCAGCCGTAATTGCGTTGGGAATGCACGATCACATTCACCACATACAAATTTCCTCAGATTCAGATGAGCAAAGTCTAAATGATTATTCAAATATTGTTTCGAAGAAAACGCACGATGGCATTCTGAGCAAACGTTCTTTTTCAACTTCAAATGAACTGCATCAACGTGTATTTTTAAATTACTCTTTTGAGCAAACACTTTTCCACACTCCTCACAAGCAAAACCTTTACTATTGGTGATGCTACCCCTCATAATTAGTCGCGTAGTTGGTATCTCTCGATCGCTATTACTACTTGGGTTGTTCTTATTTGGTTCTGGTTTAATCAACCTCGTTTCACCTTCGTATATGTCGACATTTTCTACGTCGCCTGCCAGAGGAATATTCGACTCATCGACCTCCGTTTTAATGGCGATATTTTCTTCTATCTTGACAAAGTGCTGATCCATCGTCGTTTTATTGAAATGTCAATAACGCGACATAAAATACAAGGAACTAGATAGACATGCAAGGTGCGACTTTGACATACATGTTACGCGACGTGAAAACATTGTGAGAGTGGCTGTCACTTTAATAAAAATAAAAAATGTTGCCAACCACCGCCATACAATTTCTGGGACTAGATGGCCATGATAGACCATAGGCCATGATATCGACGACATAACAGCAAATTGGTGTAAACGCGACTTATTTAACTTTTCGGAGAACAATCAGAAGAAATATTTTTTAAACATAATAATTCGATTTTTCTAAAAACCACGTTCCCACAATTAAGAGTCCGAAATATACCGTTTCCGATTTCCAACTATCATTTAGTACTTGGAAAGAGAATATTTGTTAACGCTAAAGGTAATTTTGTCCCTTTGGCATCTACTAGTAACTAGACGAATCACTGTGCGACGGACTCAACCAAGGGTCATTTATGAAAATATTGTACAGGATATGACGTCGTTCTCTTTTGAATCGAATTGAATAGGTCATTTCTAAAACCTCACATGTTATACATACCACCAATTACCATATTGTTCAGAAAACAAAATAAACTGTTTATTAGGCATATACTTAGTTGACTTAATAGGTATGTGTTAATTTAAAGAACTGTAAAGCAACGTTTCTCAAACTATTTTTGCCATAGCCCGATTATTTTTTTTGCTTCCCTTTGTGACCTAGCGCCTGTTCTGTCGTAGTTAATACTAATCACCACAGAAATATACATACGCTTTTACTGGCCGCTTAGGGCAAACTAACCGAGCCCATGACGGAGAGGAACGGGAAGGAACATACGCTATAACTGCCCTAACAGAATTATAGTCCAAACGGTGGATAAAGGAGATAATTATCTAGGAGTCTTTCTTGACCTTTCAAAGGATTTGACTCCGTACCACATAATATTTTATTGTTCAAACTGAGCATTTGGGATTGTCCACTGCTACGGGCGAACCCGTCCACCCCGGAGCGTTTTAACGATATCGATCGTTCTATCACCCCGAGGCGAAACGCAGAGACTT
>JAOPUG010000384.1:12821301-12833382 GCA_027564375.1 Micropterix facetella | reverse complement strand
ACAATTTAAATCCTGCTAATTTAATTGATACTTGATTGTCCAAAAAATATATATTAAAATTGACCAGGAAAGAACTTATGCAAATGTTTTTTTCTATTTATTTATATCTTTGTTTTAACGTAGTCTTTACTTAAAAAAAGACAAATAAAAATGCCTTGAAATATGTACTATACTTATAGACTTAGTTTTGGCACTACGAATAAACTGTAATAATAAATAATAAATAAATGATAAATAAACTTGTAGATACTTGTCAAAAACGACGATGGAGAAATTTCAAATTGGACCGAGCTCCCATACTCCCCAATGAGAAGTAAGAAACTGCCTACCTTCTAGTCGATCGTGGCAATTCATTCACACTACTCATCCGAGGCGGTAGCACCTAAAACAATGACAGCTGACAGTCAAATTGAAGCGAACTCGATCAAACGTTCATTTCAATCCCGAAAAAGAAAAAAATAAATCCTGGATGACATCACAGTCGATTCAACATGGCAGCCAATTAGCGACAGACACTCCGGAAGCGACGCCATTTTGGGATTTTCCCGCTGAGCCGCTGACTCTTTTTGACGTTTCCTTTTAACAAAATTATTTTTTTTCCGAAACCACTGTGGAAAGTAGATACACTTCTTAATGCATGCTTTTGGCTTTAAAAATTACACTTTATTGCACTAATCAATTTAAGTACTTTATTTCATTAGATAATTTCGATTTATAACTAAGGATTGTGCGATTTTAAGAACTATTACTAATTTAATTATTAACTTCATTAAACCAATAATAATAATAATACAGTCTGCCTAAATAATAATACGACTAACAGGCTCGGGCCTAGTTAGACGACTTTGATTCATAGTTGTGTCTTCCCAAGAATCATTATTTTGCTATCATCACAATATATCTACCTGCATAATATGTACTAATGTGTAATACTATAAATAAATAAAATAAGAATAAAATTAAAATAAAATAATAACCAAACCTGTTTTTTTAAATTAACTTATAGCTGGTACTCTCATTTGAGTCATCTAATAATAGTATACAAATTATTATAAAACATGTAATCCCTTGTCACCTTTTTACAAAAGTGTACAAAAGTGTCCGACGTATACAAACATGTAAATTATTGTATATAAACTAATCTTATCTGGTCGCGGTGGACAAGAAACCATCCCTTGTTATTTATATTTTCCTAGGACATGATCAGCATTTCTCTTCTGAGACAGAGAGAATTATAGCCAATCATGCCTGTGATAAATGTAGTCGGATACAAAAACGGATAGTATCCGTACTGCTTCAAGTACAAAAATCTCAAAAAACACTTTGCTCCCTTTCCAGCATGAGGATATAGGTATCTTCATGCGGATTCCAAATAGCTGCATTCGTTTCCATGCGACTTCTTACAATTGGGTTGTACAACGTGCGCATAATCCGAATATTATTGAAGTGTTTTAATTGCCATACTACAAACCCTAGAAGCTTGAAAGAAGTTAAAGATAGTCGAATAATGTGTTCCTTGAAGTTTAACTGTGAGTCGAAAAAAACTGTTTTTTTCTATTTATTTATCTTTGTTTTAACGTAGTCTTTATTTGAAAATAGGGTAATAAAAATGCGTTGAAATATGAACTATACTTAGAGACTTAGTTTTGGCACTACGAATAAACTGTAATGTGACGTCATGATAAATAAACTTGTAGATACCTGTCAAAAACGACGATGGAGAAATTTCAAATTGGTCCGAGCTCCCATACTCCCCCAATAAGAAGAAATAAGAAACTGTCTACCTTCTAGTCGATCATGACCAGCGGTTCTTAAACTTTTTGTAGCCACGGACCACTTTCAGAATTTAAAAAATTCCACGGACCCCTGTCGACAAAAAAATTAAGAAAAGAAAATAAAGCGTAATATTAAAAATCACTTTTATTGGTTAGTTTACATTAATACTTCAATAAATCATATCGAAACTAAGTTAATGAGAAGGATGCTGTTGTTTGGACTCAGCGAGCACGTTAAATAATTGAGGAATTGTCTTCGATAAGGCAAGGCGCATGTCATCTTTGACGTCTAATCGATTACGATGTTTAGTTTTTATCGGCACTAGAATTGAGAACCCTGACTCACACAGATACGCAGTTGCAAATGGTATCAGAATAGACATAGCTCGTTTGATAAGAAGAGAGTAAGCTTGACTCAAAGAACGCCAAAACTCGCCAAGAGCCTTGGATGAAATTCAACTCGCAATAGTTCATTGGATCTCAGTTCAATGAGGTCATCTTTAACAAGATCTTCATCGCTTCATGCTTTTTTGATACCTCTTTTTCTACTACTTTTGATATACTTTTCATAGTGCTGTACATTTGTGTCAGCAATTCTTCCAGCATTGAAAAATTTGCAAAGTTACCTACTTCCACTCTCCTTATCTAAAGTGGCAGTTTACCTAAAAAACCATTCAGTCGCGTCCACGATGGTTACTGCAGAATCCTGAAGAGACAGGTTGATCTCGTTCAAATGGATAAATATATCGGCTAAGTAAGCTAGCCCTTGTACAAAATCTTCACTCTCAAATAAATCGCAAAGTGAGTTTACTTTCTCTTTCAGAAAAAGTGACACTTCCACGCGCAACTCAAATAAGCGCTTTAAGACTTGTCCTCTTGACAACCAGCAAACTACTGTGTAGTGAAGCAGTACTTCATGTTCTGACCCCATTTCTTGACAAAGTTTCTTGAACAGGCGGTGATTTAAAGCTCTTGTACTGATGAAGTTAATTATTTTGACACATGTAGACAGAACCTCCCCTAGGAAAGTAGGCATAGCTCGTGAAGCCAAAGCCTTCGATGTAAGAAACAATGAGTGATTATGACATTAGAGATTTATTTTTGACCAAAGCAGCAAATCCAGATATGTTGCCAAGCATCGCGGGAGCTCCATCGGTGCATATACTACCAATATTAGTCTTCCAATCTAAATTTTATTCGGAAAAAAATATTTGTATTATTTCGAAGACACCTGAGGCCTTTGTAGTTCCCAAAAGTGAGTCACAAAAAAGGAAATCTACTTTCATGGTGGATCTAACGGACAAACACCAAGAGTTGGCTACATTGTGACACATCCATGCTTTCATCCAATTGCATACTGAATGGAAATGGCGAGGTATTCAATTCTTCAATAACTTGCTTTAAAACATTAGACGACATTTCAATAATTCTATAATGAAAGACATCGTTTAGTAAGGGAACAGCTTCAACTTTCTTTCTTTTAACCATGCCACACACAAGTTCCACAATATCCAGGGCACAAGGCTTCACTAATGTTTCCGCGATTGTGTGTGGCTTCTTTTGCTGGGTAATACGATAAGCGACCTCGTATGATGCTTCAAGACACTTTTTGTGTTGGGGTGAATCCCAAGTTTCGGTAAAGTACCGGTTTTCTCAAACCGAGCTCTTCTAGCGCGAAAATCATCGATGCTGTGTGATGCGTTTCCAGGGTGGACAGTTTTAAAATGTTCTGACAACTTCGCTGGCTTCATGCTTCCGGCAGCAAGCACTTTACTACATAAGAATCACTTTTGTGTTCCATTACGTTCAGTTATGAAAGTAAATCCGAGATTGACATAAGAATCGTTATACTTTCGTTTCTTTGACATTTTCTTAAACGAGCTGGAACACAATACATTACACAAATAAATATGTTCACGAAATTTAAAAAAATACTTAGCAATAATTTTGTTACATACCTTGGTTTCACCAAGAAATTAACTTGTACAAATATTACATAGGGCAGGTAGTAGTATTTTGGTGCGCGGCGCTGTAACATCTCTAGTCGCATCACGGGCGTGCGCGGGAGTGAGCGGGTCGAATGGTCGCGGGGTGCCGCGCCGGCCGGCGTGGCAGTGTGTTCGTGTTCGGTCCCACCGCGTCTTGTATAAAATGTACAGTATATATGTATCCATTGCTACGTTTCTTATCCGCCGTCCCGGTATGTTATAACTCTCCTGCATCTTATCAGCTGCCTCATATTGTCACCTATTGTCACGTATCGCAAGTAGCTTGACAAAAAGACAATCTAACATCTGGTTCCTCCCGACAGAATCCGACAACAGACCGCAAGGCACCTTGAAAGTGACCCAGGGAGCCTTCACGTCCTTCATACCAGATTTGGACGGATTCCTCAGCCTCCTAGTCTGGTTACAGTTTGAGGTCGCTTCTGCCTGTTGTACTCCTACCGAGTTCAGCGGGCCATGGCGGTCTTTGCCCGACTGTCACTCGGGCCTTTTTTTTCTTAGCGGATCCATGTAGTCTGGTCTATGATAGCCGTTATGTCCCTTAGTCGGCTCAGCTCGCGGGACAGTTCCTATCCGGGAACCTCCTCGAAGAGGAACCAACCTGGTGAACCCGCTGTGCGGTGGATCCGGGGACGGAAACTCGGGCAGAGCTGGACAGCTGACGCACGGGACGGGTATACCGGCCGTATTTTCACTGACTTATACCCGGAGGGGTTTCGAAGCGTATGCTTCTTAAGAAAGCGGGAGTTTATAGGTACCTCAAGCTGCTTACCCTTAGAAACGATTCGTGGGCCACCCGATTTTGGGTGAGATGCCGAGCAAAGGACGCCCCGTATCCGCGATAGTTCCAGCTATGAATTACCGCTCGCTTGAGGTAGAGGACCGCACAAGCGACTTCAAACCCGCGACCAGACAGGTGGTTGGAGGAATCCGGCCAAGTCTGGGAGTCAGGGGGTGAGGCTACCTGCAGGGTGGAAATTCCCTGTGCCTCGCCGCAAGATGTTGGCCCCTGACGGGCAGTGGTAGAGCTTAGTACGTAGATTGTCTATGTCCATCAGTCTCTGTGTTTCTCCTTGGCGTGATATAGTGATAAAGTTCCCTGAAAAACTCCAGGGTGGCTGGGTTCGCTCAAAGCAGTTGACAATCAAGGCTTATCACTCAGGTCTGGGGCCTAACTGGGCTGTGCAGCTCGGCCATATGACTATATCATTACACCGGTTGGCCCGATTTACGGCTCAGCTTTCATCCGGCAGCCTTCCTGAAGAGGGACTAAACGGGTGAAACCCGCTTTGCGGTCGGACCTAGGGTAACACCTCGGGCGGCCCTGGACAGTTAATGTTTTGGTCGGTTTACCGTTCTTGCACAACTAACGAATTCCGGGGGGGGTCTTGGAAGCATAATGTGATTTAAAGTAGCGGGGGTAGCTAAATACCTTAAGCTATCTACCCTTAGAAACGATAAGTGGGCCACCCGATGTCGGGAGAGGTCCGGAGCAAAGGGCGCCCCGTATCCGCGATAATTCCAGTGAGGAATTGCTGCTTACTTGAGGTGGAGGATTGCGCAAGCGACTGTCGAAGTTGTCAAACTTAAAATCGAAGACTGTCGCGGTTGTCTGATATTTTAAATGAGATAAAACTATTTTACCGCGTGAAGTTTGTAGAACCCGACGTTACGGCGATGTTGCAACCACCGGTGTCCAGAGTAGACAGACAGTCTACCCTAGACAACGGCGGTTACAACATCGTCGAAACGTCGGGTGTTAAAACTAACGTAGGTACTCCATTAAAATAATTAGCATAATTTATTTAAATCCCATTTCTGAACCATCACATCTTTTTCTCTTCGAATAATTACGAAAGTAAACATAGCTTATGCCTTCAAACTGAAAAAAATCTCGTCTTTATATTCACGGGGAATTTTTCATACTTTCAGAGAACTGAAAAACTGAAATAAAATTTGGGGGAAAACGAAGCGTGATTGAATGAAATTCGAATATAAATGTAATCACGAATATAATTGGGACGCGTTTCGATCTCACCCCTCGGCAATTCCAGAATGTTATAAGCTATTGGAAATGTTCGGGGTGTAGTGGCATATTTATTGAGATCTCAAGATCCTCGAATATTCGATACGTTCTAGAATGTCACCTGCTGAAATTATTTCCAGCATTAATAGAAATGAAATCTGGAAAGAACCATATTATTCTACCATATTATACTACACCGTGTCCAACTTTGTTTTCCGAATAAATATAATCTAACTTATTTCAACTAATTTAAACAAATTCTACTAAGAAATGAGATGCCTATTGGGGATTATTAATAAGATGTAGGGTTTGGCTTTGTATCAAAGAGGCTTTATTGTGCGCTACTTGTGACATTTGGCTTGCGTCTCCAGTTAAAAATTTAGTAATGAGTTTATTGTCCATCGTATAGGTTTCTGAAGGTTTCGTATAGTCTTGGGCATTAATGGCAGTTTTGTGATCTGGTCGGCTCAACTCGCGGAGCAACTCCTATCCGGGAGCCCCCACGAATAAGGGACCAACCCGGTGAAACCACTGTGCGGCGGATCTGGGGACGGAACCTCGGGCGGGGAACTGAACGACTGACGCACCATCCAGAGCCGCCCGAGGTGTTACCCCAGGTCCGACCGCAAAGCGGGTTTCACCAAATTAGTCCCTCTTCGGGGAGGCTGCCGGATGGAAGCTGGGTAATGAGTCGGGCCGACCGGTGTAACAAGATGGTCGTATGGCCCGAGCTGTACAGCCCAATTGGGTTCCATTTGAGTACTTGACAGCAAAAGTTCAGCAGAATTTTCGCTATATACGCCGACTGTTTTCCTTGTAATTGTGCGCCATGTCCCGTGTTCCTATTTCATACAATAGAATTTTGTCCTAGGTGATGGGTTTGCTTAGAGTATTATCGCCACATAAGTCATTTATAAAAATGAGAAATAAAACAGTCTCAACCTTCTGGTTACTCCAAATTTTACAGTTATCGGATGGCTTCTATCGTCTCCTATTTTTGTTATTTAATTTTGTAAATAACAGTTAATGCCAAAAATATTGGCGCAACGGACGACACGATTGGAGGGCCATTTGATCATAGCCCTGATGGTGATTTGCGTCCTGAAGACATTTACGAACAAACGATTTTAGCAATATTTATTATGCTATTGATGAAGCTTTGAAAGAAAGAAAGTCATCTATCCACACCTATCGATAGAAGCGATAAGGACACCACAGGCGGTAGGACATCCAACGGTTTGAGAAAACATTTAATAAGTAGGTATTAATTAACAGTCCATGAGCAAATATTGTTTTGTATCCGACGATATCAATATCGAAAATCCATGGGTATCGATAGTCAGGTTGCCGAGGATGGTGCGCATCTCTACATCTTGTGCGAGGTATTGATGTGCTCTCTTGCTTGCACGTTTTATTGCGGGCCTGTCACGAGCGTTTGGGTTGTTTTTTTTTATAGTCTACTCTCCTCACCCCATTTACTAGTGATGCACAGAGTAGCGATTGATCCGGATACCCCATTAATATTTAACCGGATATTCTGTTAAACCGAATAATTTATTTATTTAAAATAATAACTATCCAAAATGCCAGAAAAAGACAAAAAAATCATTTTAAGAGATGAGACGTAAGTGAGGAAAAATGTAACTGCATATTTACGCAACTTTGCTATACCTGTTGTACGTCAGTTATAATGAAATGCGGCGAGCATAGGGCAACGAGACCGGGTCTTGCAGTCATAGAAAGCAGGGCGTAATAATTCCTTTATTTTTTTTGTAGACCAAGTTTTGTATTTTAATTGTGTGTGTAATCACTGTGTACCAATTTTGTCTTCTGAATAAAAATGACAATAATATTTTTTTGTATCATATTGCATTTTACTGTAAACGCCTTTAACAAGTTATTTTTACGCAACTATGATTTTTACTCGCATGAATATTCGGTTCATAAACCGAATGCGTAAATTATTCCCGAATATCCGGTTTAACGGTATACTATTTGATATTCGGCGCTTGGATACTGTTTACCAACACATCGACACTTTCACATTGGCTTGTCGATTATTCTCATAATCTCACCATTCATCGAGCAGGTGTGTTGCTCATACTACACTTAATGTGCGCCCTAGTATAACGGTGGACAGGATCATGGCAACTCCTCACTGGGGTGGTACATACATGATTTTGTACCGTCCGTAGCCCCGTTAAAACACTGGTTCCAGTGAGATCACCGAAGTTAAGCAGCGTCAGGCATGGTTATTACTTGGATGAGTGACTGTCTGGTACTGCGACGTGATGTTATAAAAAAAGCCAGCTGCCTGTAAGATAATAGTCCTTAGACATTTGGGCGTAATGGAGCCACGCAGCTTGGGTCATTAGGAAAATTTGTCAACACGGCCAACCTGACTAACAGATAAACTCACACTGGCAGCTTCCTCGAAGAGGGACTAAACCGGTGAACCCATTAGACGGTCGGATCCGGGGTAACACCACGGGCGGCCCTGGACGGTTGATGTATTGGTCGGTTTACCGGCCTTGCTCAACTTACGAATAGTCGTGGGTGGAGGGGGTCTGGAAGCTTCTTAAGACGCGGGGTTAGGGGTCGACCTGTCGTCGCATATCCTTAGAAACGATGAGTTGTCCACCCGATCTCGGGTCGCAGACCGAGTAAAGGGCGCCACGGATCCGCAATATTTTCGAGTTACGGAATTCCGCGTCATTACGATAGGTAGAGGTTGCGTAAGAGACTTCGAGCCCGGTACCAAACGGGTGGATGGAGAAATCCGTCTAAATTTGCGAGCGTAGGCACGAGGGCCCCACTGGGTTTGAAAATTCCCAGTGCCTCATAGTAAGGTTTCGGACTCACGCGGACTATTTGTAATGTTGGGTACGTGGATTGTTTTGTCAAAAAAAGTCTGCAGTTATCTCGGGGCTATATAAAGTTAAAGTTCATTGAAACGCTTCGGGGTGCAGGGGGTTCGTTTGAGTATGAATCTTAAACACTTCTTAAGGTGGGCCGTTACCACAAGGGCTATAAACAATAAAAAATAAAAGTGAAGTACACATGGAATCATTACAATATGGTTCGTTTTATTCCAGGGCATTCAAGTTTAGCCAGAAGTCAGTGATGAGCGACAGGGTCAGCGCTGTTATCATCTTGCCTATCCTCGGAAGTACCTGTGTATGTTCTGGTAGTATAGTGTTTGAGGTTACAATAATATTAATGGCAATTTTGCCTTCTCAGACCAATATCTTATAATAATGGTTAATTCATAAATCTATCGAGAGTCAAAATTGATTTTATTATTATTGCAAAGTTTGAGGACTTTTCGGGTAATTATTTTCGGGTCACCTTTCAAAATATTCTTCACAATAATAATATCATCTTCCGCCGTTTAATGATAGGAAAACGAATTGCTCTGATCACACATTTATGAGGCCACTTCGTCAGTATATTTTCCCAGAAAATATTGCCTAAAAACGAAGTCAAAGTGATTGAATTACGTGGCCCCTCATCCGGTGTAATACAAATAGCGTGGTGCCTTTCCCTCTAAGAGCTTTGCGGACAACCTCGAGCTTAAGAGCCGCCACTCCGGCTGAATTTGTAATTCCGTTAACTAATAAAATTGTCCCTGAAAATAGACCTCCAGCCATTGCTGGGGAACTCAACCGTTTCAGACAACAAGCTTCAGTCAAAACAAGTTTGCTTGTAATCCACCGGAGCGGTTTGGTCTTGATTAAAACTACAACGCCCAACGGCTTTTACTATAAGTATTCATGAATTAATTCATTAATTGCACAAACAAACTTAATTAACACAGCCATTCCGTAAAATAAACTGGATGATAGATAATACTATTAAAATATAGGTTGTTTCGTGGCCCTCACTGAAAGCTTATTAAAAAGAGAATTCTAATTTTTGAAAATCGACCTCTTTGGCTGTAGAATACATTGTGGTCTAATGGGGACGTGCAGTTCGGGTCTCAATGTCAAACTCTGTCTATCACGGTCGGCCTGACTCACGTCTTCACACCTATCCGGCAGCCTCCTCGAAGAGGGATGAAAGCGATGAACTCGCTGTGCATGGCGGCTGACCCGTGGGAAGCCATCGGCCGACCCTGGATGTCTGAGCTATGGTCGGCATGCTGGCCTTTACTTCACAACCTTCTTGAAAAAGGGCCCTCTGTATCCCAGTAATGCCGTGACATGGCCAGAGCCGCCCAATATCCCGGTAAAGCGGTGACTCCGCGGTGAAAACTTCGGATAGATGTTGCTCGGTACTTTGGTCGGTCTGCTGGCCGTTTCTCAACAACTAATAGCCGTAGGAGGTTGGAAGCGCAATTCTACCTAAATAAGGGTTTTTAGGTACCTTAATTTATCTACCCTTAGAAACGATATGTTGGTAACCCGATCTCGGGTGGCAAGTCGAGCAAATGGCGCCTTGGATTCGCGATAATTCCAGTGAGGAACTGCCGCTTACTAAGGTAAAAGACCATGCAAGGACTTCGAACCTGCGACCAGACAGCGGGTCGGAGAAATCTGACCGTATCTGGTAGTAAGGGCACGATGGACACCACGCTGGCCTTAAATATTTCCAGTGCCACGCGGTAAAGAGTTAGACTCTTACGGGCTGAGGTGGAGCTCGATACGTAGATTCTTCTTCGTCCTCAGGTCTCTGTGTTTCATTCCGGGGTGATATAACGAACATATCGTTGAAACACTCCGGAATGGCCGGGTTTGCCCGTAGCAGTTGACAAACTCGACTGTAGAATACATTTTATTGTTTACGTCTGTCATTTGTTTTTTCTTTGTAGCTCAAATTTGACAACTGGGGATGGAAATTGTGGATATATGATTTTTTACCATTTTCCCTGTGGTTTAAGTTAACAAGAAATTCGCCAAAGACTTCAAATAGGGTTTGCTGATGTAGCCCCATTTCGTAGATCTGTGTACTTTTCGTATAATTAATTCAATCGTGGACGTAGTCATCTCCAAGACGATTCATGCGACGTGAGTCGGGCTGACCATGATAACAGAGTTGGCAATTAAGACCCTTATATAGTGGCCTAATGGAGCACGTGCAGCTCAAGCCATATGACCATTTTGTTAGCCGTTCGGCCCGACACACAGCTCAACTCCCATCTGGGAGCCCCCCCCCCCCCAAAGAGACGGCCCTGGACGGTTGATGTATTGGTCTTGGAAGCGTAATTTGGTCTAAAGCAGCGGGGGTAGCTAAGTACCTAATGCTATCGGTCTCGAGCAAAGGGCGCCCCGTATCTGCGATAATTCCAGTGAGGATTTGCCGCTTACTTAAGGTAGAGGATCGCGCAAGCGACTTCGCACCCCCGACCAGACGAGAAATCGGGGGAATCCGACTAAATCTGGGAGTTAGGGAGTAATGCTGGCCCGTCGTGGCAGCTAGCGGCCCGGTGTCTCGCTATCAAGGCATCGGCTTCAAACGGGCCGAGCGTAGTTGGATAGTAGATTTGTGCCGCCCAAGTTCCGTACGCTCACGGGGCGATATAGCGATAAAGTTCGTTGAAACGCCTCAGGGTGACGGGTTCTCCCGAGCATTGGTCCTAAAATCCATATATATATATATATAGTACCCTATATCGGCCTATGCAAAAACCACCTGGCCTCGGTGCGTTGGAATACACTTCGTCGTGAATTCGACTCGGTCACTAGATGGCAAAAAAAGTCAAGTTTGACAAACGCTAGGGTTTTCCCCTTGCCAATTTTTATATGCCATTTGGTTGCGCGGCAAATTTTCTTTTGTGTTGACATTTAACTAGGCTAATTTAATACCGCAAATAAATGCAATAAACGCAATAATATCCGCTGACATTCCGCCTAATTGAAGGCGTCGAGTGATTGTGCGCCCACGAACTAGTGTTCCGCTTCTTCTATGGTACTCCAACGGCGGCCGGCTTCTGTAGGTAACGAAAATCAGGGTTTCAGGTTAGTGAGTGTTTTTTTTCAGTACCCGGCATGGTTACTTGTTTTCATGTAGGAGATTTTTGCGCATCAACTTTAAAAGCCAGATAATCAATTTACGCCCATTAAAAAATATATTTGATCTATATTCACAATTAAGATCCCATGTTGTCAGACTATTTATATGGCTGGCAATCATGGTATTTTGGTCCTTTGAGCCTGGATTTGTTCCAGAATAAATTTAAGTATACTTTGCGTATTTTTTTGGCGAAGTTTCTGTATTGCATAATTTCGATCGTAGGTACGTAAATTTAGTGAATAAAGTTTCTATTATTTTGTAA
>JAOPUG010000384.1:12806726-12821194 GCA_027564375.1 Micropterix facetella | reverse complement strand
AAAATTAATAAAATATCTTTTTAAGGTGATAAATTCTAAATAAAATTGTAATGTTTTTTAATATTACGTTGTTTTATTTTGAGACTTAGTAGATTAATAAAAGAATTCGAAATTTTCGGGTCCAGAATTACCGGGCTGGCAACATTTACTGTACCATAGCTGTCATTTTTCGACCAACTGTCAGTTGAGACGAAAAAGGTTATAGATGTTATATTCGATTTTATTTAGGGCTCCACGACTGAAACCAAGTGGAAACTCCTGGAACATGAGGACAACTGAGTGGACAATGACAGAAAATGTAAAATTCGTTACAATGCTTTGCGTATTTTTTGGCGAAGTTACTATATTGCATAATTATGCAAGTAGGTGCTTTATTTACGTAAATTTGCTGAATAAAGTTTCTATTATTTTTTTTGTAAATTTATTAGAAAGCTTTAGGTAATATTGGTAGAGCTTCTATATATACAAACAATTTATAGCTATTTTACGTAAATTTAGTACAATAACTTTAGATTTTTTCGTTCTTATTAATATATTATATACCTTTACACATATTTTGTATGTTTTTAATTTATATTTACTATACGTTATTATATTGTTTATATATTTGTAAATTTAAATACTATTTACGTCAAATATTTTCTTCAGCCATTATCATGACGAACACCGCAGATGAGCAAAGAATAGAACTATTGCATTCTAAGAAAGAAGCTATCTTTCAACGAATAACTTGTTTACGATATCGAAAGCGATTTCTTCATTAGATCAAGGTCAAATGAAAATTTCATGGCAGAATCAGAGACCATAGATTTGTATGTTTATTTAAATAGTAAGTAATATTAAAATTAGTAAATAAATTACTTATTTTACTTACAAGACCTTACTGACCATAGAGGCAGTTGACATATTAATAAATAATTGATGAAATAAAGATTATAAACTTAAAAATAAAACCAGATTTTAAAGTCAGTTATAAGTCTTTATTTGCATTTGAAGACAAAGTCAGTTATAAGTCTTTATTTGCACTCTCGTGTTAAAAGAGTTCCTAATAATATCATAAATGCCTTGCCATCTGCTGATGTTTCACAACGTACATCCACCTCCTCTAATAATAAATGTACCATTAAACTGCCTCCGATTGAACTTCCTTTTTTTGATGATAAAATGGAAAATTGGTCACCATTTTATGAATCGTTTAAGACGAACATACACAATAACGATCAGCTGTCTGATTCGCAACGAGTGCAGTACTTGATGGGAAAATTGACTCATAGGGCCTTAAAAATAACAGCAAATATTGTACTCGTACCTACTAGTAACATTTATGAAATTATATGGGTGAGTTTGGTAAATAAATATCAAGATAAATGTGCATTAGGCACGCATTATTTAAACAATATTTTGGAACTAAAATCATGCCGAAATACCGCTCAGAGTCTCAATATTTTTATTGAAAAATACTCAGCTTCGCTTGCTGCTCTGAAAGAACTGGACATATCAGATCCATTTGATTTTATTTTATTGCATTGTGCTCTAAAAAAGGTTGACCCGTAAACATGACAGAATTCAAGATATTCCTTCGACTGAAGATCTTATCGCTTTCGTGCAGGATAAAATAAGATATTGTAACGATCTAGTAATAACTATTCGGCTTCTAACACACGAGTCTCAAGCGCATCTATTAAAACTTCAGCTTCTGCGATCGGACGTTCTGCAACCTCTAAAATCTTTATAGCCTCTTCTTCCGCTTCATGTACTATGCGACAATAAGGATCACTGACACCTTTTTGCTTGTACACAATAAGGATCACTGACACCTTTTTGCTTGTACACACTTTAAAAATATGATTTCACCACAGGCTAGATTGGAGTACATTAAATCAAAAAATGGTTGTGTCCACTGTTTGAGTGTTTCTCACAATGCTTCCGCTTGTAATTCTCGTCGTGTCTGTAGTTTCTGTCAAAAACGGCATCATACTTATTTACATTTCGAAAAGAATACATCTTTTAATAAAACAACTGCGATAACTAACGAAAATCATTTACAAACGACACAATTATATACGCATACTCATCATAATAAGTCGACTTTGACTGGGTCCGCGAATTTGCCTCCGCCGTCGCGGCCGCTTTCCAATATGCCACTGGCCCACAATGTCGAGTGTACACCTTGTCGTACTATACTTTTATCCACCGCACAGGTGTATGCCAAGCCTAATGATGGGAATGGTAAAGTTATAATAAGATGTCTAATTGACAATGGTTTACAAAATAATGTAGTGACTGTAGAGTGCTGTCAACAATTAAATTGAAGTATTATTCCGCTGAATGATTCATATATAAAAGTCGTTGGTTTAACTTCAATGCTAATCGATGGCTATGTTATTTAAACATAGAGTCCCGCTTGCAACCTAATAATAAATACAATATCCACGCATTAGTCGTTGATTGCATAACTGATCAACTTCCCTCACACTTCATCGAAAGAACGTGTGACATGGCATTCTTAAATAATCTACCGCTCGCTGACCTCACTTGGATTATTCCAGGAGGCATAGATTTAGTATTAGGTGCCCAATTATTCCCTTATATTTATTTGGGGAATAAGGTGGAATCTGGTACTCGCACACCGCCCGCACTCTCAACCGCCTTTGGATATGTTCTAATGGGAGATTATCCCAGTAAAAATCACCATCAAAAGAATGATTCTTCCTTTACCGCTCTGGCGCTCAATGATCTTGAAGCATGCTTACATAATTTTTGGCAATTAGATGAAATGCATATGAAAGGCTTTCTCAGTCCGGATAAAACGGAATGTAAAAATGTATACATCTCATCAGTGTCCCGCGATGAGAAAGGCAGGTATTCTGTTACATTATCTTTCTCTAGAAGTCATATCGACTTAGGGAATTTTCGAACTATTGCTTACCACCGTCTTCTCACTCTAGAACGAAAGTTTAAAAACGTTCCTACTCTCCGTGAAAATTATAACGAAGCGATTAATGATTATATTCAAAATTGTTACCTGTCGGAAATGCCTGAATCCGATAACGTCGTCGATGGTTACTATATTTCGCATCATGCCATTATCCGTGCAGACAAGCCACTTCCTTGTATTGTGTTTGATGCTAGTGCGAAATTTCATACATGGTTGTTACTGAATGACGTCCTTCATTCAGGCCCTAATCTACAGGCCGATTTATTTTTACTTTTGTTAAATTTTCGTTTATTTCCTATTGCGATGACCGCTGATATCAAACAAATGTATTTACAAATTAGTTTCGTTGAAGATCACCGTAAATATTTAAAAATATTATTCCGCTTTAGTGAGAACGAACCAGTTCTTACTTATATATTCAATCACTTGCCTTTTGGACCAGTCCTTTTAAACCCAGTCCTTATTTATCTAATCGTTGTATACGCCCAGCTAGCAGCTGATGAGATGCACCGCTACCCCGAAGGAGCAAAAGTAGCTGAGTCATAGCTTTATATGGACGACTTAGTTCATTCAACCCCACTGAACACACTGCTAAGCGCTTTTTGAAAGAATTGATCGCTTTGTTTAAATCCGGGTGTATGGATTTAGTGAAATGGACAAGTAATTCAACCGCGCTCCTCGATAGCCTCCCTGACTCGCATAAATCATCTATAAATTTTTCAGGTAATAATAAAAGGAGGGCTAGAAATAGGAGGGCTAGGCTCATTACGTCATTTTCCGCTAGAGAAAATAGACGCAAAATACAGTAGCGTCATTGTTCTTCCAAATTGGATGTATATTTATTTGATTTTTTTAAGGCACACTAATATAAATTTGACGTAAAATCCGTTTACGTCTTTGTTCTTCCAAAACGAATGGATATTTCTTTCACATTCTGAGGGCAACGAATAAAACAACAAAGAACGTAATTACGTCATTGCGTTTCCAAGTCAAGGTAGGTAGGTAAATTTGTTTCATATTCCGACTCATAATGAGTCACTATGAATCTAGCAAAGCGCTATTTTCACCAAAAGAACGACGACTGAAATGCTCTGCTGGCGTATAATAAGAGAACTAAAATTGAGCCAATGTTTCATAGAGAACAGTTAATTTTTAACATAATTTTGGTAATTTAAGTAATTTTCCAATTTATTTGCATTTGCGTCATATTGCCCCGGATTTGCGATATATAAAACTAGCTCCTTAAGGAGCTTCAGCTGTTTGGGATAATAACGGTTTACCATAACACTAGGAATTAACCTATACCGAGGTGGTACTAATATCATTAAGTAAATTCTGACGAGATTTTAAATAATATTCTTGAACATAGTATACATTAACAATAAAATTAGACTTGCAGACAGACAGAAGAACTAGAGGTAATATTAAAATTTACTTGTATAAATATCGCAGCTTATCGCCAGAATAATTTCGAATATATTCTGCTATTCAAAAAGACTAGCTTACATATATATAATAGATGTGCCTTGATAGTAATTTATATTGGAAAACTTGACAATTTGAACAAGCTAATTTATGTAGAATATAATATCAAATAATCCGGATATAACTATGAAGTCTAAACCAAGCATCAAAAGAGCCATATTATTATTCTAAAATGACAATACCTATCCAGCCTACTCTTCTTAATATGTGCTTACTTACAGTGGAATACCCCAGGATCCCAATTTTCAAACAAAGCAAGATTATCCCTGTATTAGTGAGAGGTTTCGAGCCACACTAGCACAAATTTCAGCCTGGGCTATAATTACATTTGTGCGTGATTCGACGAAAACCGCAGAGATTCGAATGCTTATATTAACAGCGGCCGCAAATCCAACGTAATAGAATCAACGTGGCAGATCTGTCCTGTATTTATTACAAGGAGAATGGGAATGCGTACATATTCTCATATGTATGATGTGGTTGCATAAGGGGTTGGAAATGTTTAGATTTATATAGCCAGGTTTTTCCTATTATTCGATTTTAGATGTAACGTTGCAAGAAATATGAGCTAGTATAAATACATGTGTTAAAGATTTGACTGTTAATTAAATATGTTATTTTACTGTTAATTAAATATGTTAAAAATTAAATATGTTAAAATTTTATATTTAATGCTAGTTAAAAAGATTTAAATCTTAATTAAATCTGATAAATATAATATAATATATTCTTGAAGTTAAATATTTTTTTAATTTGAAGTTTGTAAAACTTGTTTCAGATACATAATTATTGGAGTTTACTGTTATTTAGCAATTTTAGTTTACATTAATATTTATCATTATCTAATCGCTCATACCCTGATTGACTTATACGATCCATTCATCAGTGATTACTGCTTTGACATACATTATTACACCGTCATTTTGGTACTTACGGATTTTTTAAATTAAAAAAATGTATCTAAATTGTTTGACATTTGTCTCAAAGAATAATAGGTGGTTTCGTTCTGCCCCGTGTATAGACATATGTATTCCAAATCAAATCTTATAATACATCTCACATTTATGTGTAAAACAACATGACTGAAATCTTTGACGGGACCAAAATACAGCTTTTTGCAGTCCCAATGTTTTTATTAAAATCAGTTATGCTCGGGAATTCGTAATTCTACGTAATTGAATTTTATCATCAGCCCATTAACATCTAGTCTACCCTAGACAGCGGCGATTGCAACATCGCTGAAACGTCGGGTGCTAAAAAACTCCACGGGGCAAATTCGTTAATCTTATCTATTCATAATGTCAAATAATCACGATAGTAAAGACTATCGTGAAATCAAAGGATTTCATATTAGGAGACATATGCGTCTTTATTCTGAGCAGAAAATGTAAATTATGTTATTGTTTCTTGTTATTGTTTCAATAAGTGGCCATCAACGTGCTACTATGCGATAGACCGGTCGGTTGGTTCGCATCCCGGACTGTAAAAAGGGTGCACCGACGTCGATCATAGTCTGGACTGCGAGTTCGCTCGGCGTGTTTGTTTGAGGTCTTTTAGAGCTTCTGCTATCGTGCCAGATCGAGGTCGTCCAGAGCTACAGAGTTATTTGGAGAAGTCATATCTCACGCAGCGAAGTCCACCGGACTCTGTAGATGGTTCCCGAGCTACGCCGCGGTAATTCGAAGAGAAGACAGTCTTAGACCGTTTCATCAAGTTATAAGTATAAATATAACTCCATATGCTAATCAGAACCATCGCCGTCGAATATCGAATCCGAAGTGAGTCTCATTATATATTTATTATTATTTGACTTGTTGGGCTGTTTCAAAGTATACCGAGCCTTGTTTCACTGCGACCATTTCTTGTGTATTGTGATCACCACCTATTATAATTCCGTGCTAAGCTTCGCGTTAGTTAAGAAACGCAATAATCTTTTGGCGCCGGATTGCTTTGCTACAGTTTGGAGGTAGTAGTTACCCAGGTGCGTGTTTATTTTACGGATTAGTGGGCATAATTCGCACACCAGGTGCAGGGAAGATTCGTCTGAAGTTTGGCAGAACCTGCACATTATAGTGTCCCGGAGTTTGGGGTTGAACATATGTGTTCGGGCCACATTATCCTATGACTGATTTCACCAGTATTCATAAATTATTCCTACTTAGTGCTAAAGCCTAAAGCCTCGCAGGCAGCCTTACGGCAGTAATTAGCGCGTTGGAAGTTCCTGGTGTGTTGTTCCAGTGGTTAAAGGATTTTTTAAACAGAAGTTTTTGAGTATTAGGTTTGCTAGGCTTATTGGTTCAGGATCGTATAAAGTTTCTTTTACTCCCGCCTTAGCAAGTTCGTCGGCTTTTTCGTTGCCTTCTATCCCTGCAAGGCTGGAAACCCATCTCAGAGCTACTCCAAACTGTTCTGCTCTGCAGGATAGGGTATTTGCAGGGTATAACCGAGCTATTTCGATGAATTGCTGCCACATTTTGACTGCACTCTACTCTCGTCGAACGTTGATAGTAAACTGATGCGAGTTATCGCATGTTCACAGAATTAAGGTGGATTTGTATTTAGTTGCGGCAATTTGGCTGTTCATTTGTAATATATTTTAAATGGATAAACACTCCTTAGATTAACACTCAAGTTACATAACGACACGTAATGTAAGTTGCGTGTGATACCACACAGCGATTATCCATATAAAAATATTACAAATGATGCTGCCAGATCGCACGTGTCACGTCGTGTACGTAGCTTAACGTATGCTAAATATGAAACTCCTTTAAATTGTTATTCGTCATTGGTCTTAGTCCACCTTTCTGATGGACTCGCCCACTGGAAACCTTTTGAAACATTCATTAGCCAGAGGAATGAGTTCACTAATTGCGTGGCGCTGTGTTTGTTTACCTGTTTCTGGACATTCAACCGGAAGTGCGTACCGGAAGCGGCGGTCGTTTATCATTTTCCGCCTTAACACCTTCCGGTCCGGCGCGGCCTTTGTACTCTTCACTCGTAGCGGCTTTTCAGCCCCTTCGCTGGTTTTGCTCAATTTAATTACGTGGACCTACTCATCTGAGTACAACAATCGCTCATTCTTTTTTCAAGACAACCGTTTTTAGAACTGAAAGGGTTTTTTGGTACATAATAATTACTTTCATGAAGAGATCTCTTGATTAAATAACGAGTAGGTACTATGGAAAATGTTGGAATTGTTCTCTCACGACTCGTACTACGATGCTATTAAATAACTTTGAAAGGGAACAACTTCTGAGGCCTAATGAGTTAATTTGTCCTCAGTAGTTCCTAATATAATTAATTTGGGGTAACATTGACCATCCTTTTTCTTACACATAATAAAGTAATTTATTTTCCTATAAAAATAGTTTAACTACACCACGGGACTTTTGCGTTGATGGTGTAAATGAACAGCAACTTTGTATTTTTATCTACTACTATGAAATAAAATCATAATACTGAGAAAAAATGTTTAACTTTCGGCCTGTCCAACGTTAGTATTTTTTTTTACATACTCATATAATATTTTTTTGTTTAAATACAAGAATATAACAAATAACCCCATTTTAAATGCAAAAATAATCATTATCTAAAAGAAGACATTTTTTAGGCTGTTTTTTTTTTAATTTTGAAAGAAAACTGGTCCAAGTTAGTCCAGCCCGTCCACCCGTTCTCTTAATTTGGGATTTTATTAAATGTTTCCAACGAAATATCTCAAATTATGTATGGAAATAGAAACATTTATGAGAGATCAGAATAATTATTAATTTTCGATACGGCAACTATTGCAAAATCAAAATTGAAAACACATTAAATAATGCCATGTGGTCTATGGGATCAGGAATTCGATCTGTCTTGACGTATGAAATCTGGCATTATTTAAAGCTACATTTTTTTTGAGGCTTTAGTTTCTATTCTTTCAGCTAAGCTAATATTTTCGTAGGTAATGGACCACCATAATACTGAAAATAAAAATTAAAATTTATTAATGGCGGGTTCCAATTACCCAATTTGACTGTGCGTACCATTTTATTGCTTTAAAACTTCCTGAAATGTGTTGAAATAGGTAGGCACCTTCTTATAATATATTGGCTCAAAATAAAAATTCATTTATAACATCAGGCTGCGTGATCTTCTTTCCAACCTTTTTTGGGTGATTTTTGAAGATATTGATTTTCTGTTTCGACTAAAGGAGAACTTTAAAACGGCTGTTAAAATTACCTTATATTTTTTGGTGGTGTAATTGCGTCGCAATTTCGCGCGCACCCGCTGCTAAATAATATTGCACTACCCTGATCTGCTGATGGGAGAAAGGGGGGGGGGGAGTGATCTGAAAATGAGCTGTGTGGTGGGAGCAAAAGATTTATTGTGGTCCTTATCTTGAAATTACCATTCTATACAGGAAATTTAACACCACAGATTTTGTAGGAAAAATACACATATTATATAGGTGTTTGGGACCAAAAATACATTGTTTCAAAGGGTGATTCTGTGAATTAAACTAAAAAAAAGAGGTTTAAAAAAAATCTGAGCTACGTGACATTATTGCCATCACATAACCTGATGACGTACGCCTAAGGTCATGAGAATCACTGCAACATCCGCGACATGGTGTTATCATAGTAGCGTCTAGAGTCTCATTTTTTTAAGCATTGTATTATTTCAGAAATTCGTTTTTTTCTACATTAAAACATAGCACACAACAGCATACCTGTAATACTCAAGACTTTCAACTATATCATTTATCTTTATAATGATCATGATAATTTTTGAGATTCGCCATAATTAACGTCGTGGTCTATCCAAACGAGCCACAAGATGCATTGCAGTAGGTACTTAAAGTAAACAATGTGAAAAGTGCAATGTTTTGGAGACTGGAAACCATGTCTTCTCGTTTCCCCCTTATAGAATTAACATAGCGACATCACACAGTGTGATGAAATTCGCATTTATAGATATTTTCATTTGATTTTTTAAGTGTCGTTTTTAGAGCGAAGCTCTTTTACCGTAGTTACGCGCGGCGAGAGTCAGCCGGCAAAAGTGTAACGGGACGCTTTTTGGGGAGACGTTTGATCGTCAGAAGTGCCTGTACCCCTCAACGCCCCGGGCCCCCCTCTAACCTTATTATCATTATTGACGCTCTCTAGCGGACTGTAGCGAAACTAGTGTAGATACCGCTATAATCAGTACTTGGCACACCCGTTAGATGGAAGTGACAAGGAATTTTCCAGAAGGATCGAGAATGTTCTAGAATGTTGCAATTACATCTTACTTCTGTTACCACAAACCGATAATATCTATGATTGAATATGATGGATGAAATCATTTCCAGTTTTCTAGTTTTGAAATTCATTTATATACAATTTTAAAATATTAATAAATATAATAAAAATTACATCTTTAAGATTAAATGTTGTTCTTTTATTTATTGTAAGAAAACAATATCACAATACAATTAAGATTGAATTAGTTAAGAGCTTCGCTCTTATCGAGTGGCCCTCGATACGTCTTTTTTTGTTTGGTTTTACTTTGGAAGAACAAGTACATGCTTAAATACATAATATTTATTCAATATCTGTGCAAACGGCTCATGTAGCATTTTTATTTTGAAAAAAATGTATGAAGTTGACATTAAATTTGACGATATCGCATATCAATAAAATTGACCTTATTTTCTGGTAGATGATTAATCTATGATTTATTTGCGATTTTTTTATATACCTCTTAATCCGGGCACTGGTGTGTTTTTTTAATGTTTAAAGTTTTTGTGTATTTATAGTTTTTGTGCTATATTCGAGCCTATGTCAAAGCTGAACATAATGGGAAGTATGTATCTAAGTCACGACCAGGTTACCAATTTGCAATATCAGCAACTGAAAATCGTAATTGAAAAAAAAAATGTTTTACCCATTTAATAAAATGCACTAGTTAAGGGATGTCCTAAAAATTTAAAATAAATCATAGATAAATCACCCACGAGGAAATAAGAGGCAATTGTGCGATAGATGAGTTATGGTCAATTTTGTGTTATGGTTAACTCCATACAAATTTTTAAAAAAATGTACTTGAGCCATTATGCTATTCCATAATGTTAATGTTTTTAAGCATGTACTTGGTCTTCCAATGCAAATCCAAGCAAAAAAATGCAACTTAAAAACTCAAACAAAAATGTCTATGAAAGGAGAATGTCAGCCCACTGTGCGCCGGTACCTATAAGTTATATCATTGATTATATACGGCTATTACACAGTATATAATCAATAGTTATATAGTAAAATCCTTAGGTTTTTGAAATGCTGATGATATTTTATGAATGCCCATATTCACTGTATTGGTCTTCTTTCGAATTATACATAATATGGATCGCAGCTCTCAGATTAGTATACGATGGTACCTGACGGTAATAATCTACGTATATAGTTTTCGAATCCTGAGGGCCTATTCTTGAAAAAAATTGCATGCCAAATTTGTCTATTTCCCACGTAAATCAAATTAACCATAGACAAATTTAGCGTGCTATATAATAAAAAAGTTATTGTGAAATCCCTTGTGATACAATTAGCCATTCATGTACTGTAATATAATTTGTTGGTGTTTATATACTAGCGTCACAACGCACGTAGATCGTGCGTTCGCCTCCTCCCTTCCTCTTGCGCTTCGCTCTCACGTCGTTAGTATCTAAAAAGTATCTTATGCCCGTGACATCTCACCGCTACACATAAGCCCTGACTCTATCGTATTTACACATCGCCGCCGCTGGTGCGCATGATTGACTGGCGCTGACAGTTGGAGTTCTCGATTTTACGGGCGAATCCGTCACCCCAGGTAGTTAAAACGATATTGATCGTTTCTTCTACCGTGGGATGAAACGCAATGACTTTGTGGACAATACAATTCACGTCTCCTGCTCCGTCACGGCCCGTTAGAGAACGCCACGGCCCGTTAGATTTTTTCATCCTCCAGTCTGGTCACGGATTCGAGGTCGCTTGCGCGGTATCTATCTGATGTAAGTGGGAATTCGTCACTCGAACTTATCGCGAATCCTAGGCGTCATTTACCCTTCAATTATCACTCGGGATCGGATGGCCAACAGATCGTTTCTAAGGATAGATGACATCAGATCAATATCTATCCCCGCTCTCATAGGAAGAATAAGCCCCCATACCCTCCCTGGTTATTTGCCAGAGTTTATTATTAGTTATTTACCTAGTCTTATACTGCACTAAGCTGTGGTAATGCACAAACCTCCTAGTCTCGCCCGTGGTTTTGCACCGGATCCGCACACTCTATCCCAACTATCAACGGTTGCAGATTGCAGACTGCAGGTAGAAGTCCTAATAACTTGTCCAAGTCAATTCCCTCTTCGTGGAGGCTACTAGATGGGAGTTGTCCCATGAGTTGGGCCGACCAAAGGTCACATAAACTTGGCCATGAATAACCCAACCCCAAGCTGCACGAGGCCCTTAGAGACCGACTGGCGCTGACAACCAGTCGTCCCCGTACTTTCACTAAGTCTACATATCGGTCTCGTTCGCCTCTTGCCAACCTCTCGTACCATGTCATATGCGCGGACAAGTTCTGGAGCGAGTTCCCCAATGGAGACGATTCCGTTGCCCGCCTATTTTCCGCGCTGCCTGGATTGGCTGCCAGGATGCCAGACCTGCCCTGTTGCCGTGTCGAAGTAACATTTTATGCGGCATCGTCGAAATGCTTGCGTTCTCCATATGTCAGTTGCTGTTTTGATGCGATCTGTTTGTAATCGCGTTGATATGTGGAATAAACATGTTTCTTTTTTTGGTTCATTTCGTATGTTTCGTCACTCGCTTCCTTTCTTGTCTCCCGCGTTAGCGCATTGCACTAGACGTTGATTTATGTGATATTTGTTTGTTTGATAGTTATAGGTGAGCAGATTATGAAGCTCCGCTACAAGCTGAAAAACTGGCCAGCAGAAAAGCTGATCAGTATCAATGGATACATACTATGTAATAATTATATTAATGTAATTTAATAAATACGAGGGGTTTATCCATAAAGTGATTGATTTTTATATAAAGCGTAACATTTAAGTAAATAATTCAGATGACCATCTATTGCGCTCATTATCCAAATGAATACCCAAATTATTTTTTTTAAGCAGCTTATGTGCTTGCATATGATCGTTGGTTTATTTATGAATAAAACAGGGCCGCAATCAGATGGATTATTTAATTGTAAGTCAGGATAAGTAGCATGAATGTTAAAATAAAAATTGGCACATTATGAAAGGAAAATAAACTGCTCTGAAATTGATTAATGTATCCAACACATACTTTACCCGCAATAAAAAGTTGGGAGTGTACTCCGATAGCGTACACTACCAACGTTTAAAACGGCAAAACCCAGCTGAAACTGTGAGTCTCGCTAAGCTGAACTTTTGTTTGTGTCCATTAAATAACCCATTAACTGTCAACTCCAACAGTTCTAACTATTGTAAACAAGATTTTAAGGTGAGATCTTATACTCGACGTACTCGTAAATCGATACATATTCAAACTGACCGGAATGTATATGCTATAGACATCTTTTGTCATGTCTTTGCCCGAACACGTCTTATCCTAAAACCCTTGTCACCTCTAAAGATAAGTCGAGCGCAAAGTAAATAAGACGACTCCTAATTAACTCTACGTATAATTTGAGACGAGACAATAATCGCCATTGTTATCGGCCCCAATTTGCCGAGTCTTTTCAGAGGGAAATAAAGACGACCCGCCCAATCTGAAGTAATACGATGCCTTCGGCGGCATTTTTCAACGCCTCCATTATTTTGACAAGGGTTGCCTCAAAGGTCACCTAGAGAATATTTGGAATCGAAAGAAGATGCTGTGAGCCTATGATTTTATTTGTATTGATTTATACATTAATGACCTTAGGCCCAGTATCAAAGCGTACAAACGGAATGCTTATTGGCGATACTTTGTTGTCTATCTCTATACCACCGTCGATTATCTTGCTGGTTTTAAAACTATCGCGAGAAATTTGGTACTGTCTTAGAAATTTGATACTGTTTTGCCCTAGCCCAGCCCAAAATCCAAAAAGGAAATGTATTTAAAACATTCGTTTTTTTTTTCTTTCATAGTGGAGTCGGATAACGTATATTTTGAAAGAGATCACTTTTTCTGATTTCAAAATATTTATTGCTACATTCATTTAAGAGAAATCATCAAAAACGTACGCGAAAAAGTATACCCTCACCTCCAACATCTTTTTTCGAAAAAATACAGAAAAAATTGACCGAGCGGAGCAAGGTCGACGGTTTAGCATTTCGTCTGTTTATCGGTATATTTGTTTGTGACGCAGATACGATGAAACGCGTTGTTCGATTGAAGTCATTAACAATGACTTATGTATAGGCATTTTTATTTTCGATTCCGTTTCAAAATGGTAGCCATTTTATCTGATAGTGACCGGTGGATCTCAAAATGAAGAGTAAGTCGAGTAGACAACGATTTTTTTTAAATATATAGGCAATGTGGAGGTGGTGGGAGCGAATTCACTGCAAGTGTTAACTACCCGAAATGTAAGAGTAGTAAGGAAAGCAATACGCAGCTAATAAATCTAAACGCCGATTTGTTTTTGTTTAAATAACAAAAAAAAATGGATTTGAGTAGTCGTTCCAGCCAAATTTTATGCAAACCGCAAAATCGGTTCGCTATAAAAATATCCGTAAAATAAACTTATATCAATTACCTCTTTCCCATCGCGCAAGCTGTTGCTTTTCAGCTCACGAAAACTGAAACTGAAACAAAGTTGCCCATTTACTCCGGTTACCCATTAAGCGTTGGCGGCGCTTAAGGCAGGCGCTTTCCGTCAAAGTTTTCACACAAAAAAGCTGTAATCTCAGCGGTACAAGGCCGTCACTGAATTGTTTTCGTGCTTTAACTTGTTTTTGTTAATGGTAAATGTTTTCGTACGCTTGGGTAGCTCAACTAAAAAGTTAGAGTTAATAAATGTAAACTATAGCTCTGAGTTTTTTAATTTTCTATATACTTTTTCTCCATCCTTC
>JAOPUG010000384.1:12764653-12775915 GCA_027564375.1 Micropterix facetella | reverse complement strand
AAGCTTGTGGAATAGCAATAGTAGCTAACTTTGGGATATCATAGATCGTTACTGTTTTACCAGCATTGCACAACATCACAGCTTTATTATAGTAGTTTTTCATTGGACCATAAACTGTCAAGTCTAGTGGCTGCAACTTATGGCTGCAATGAGGTGGAAAGGTCAACATAATGATGCCAGATGCTTTACAAAAATTGAGAACTTCCACCGAAATATGGCTCTCATGATTATCAAGCAGAAGAAGTACTGGAGATTAAGGTGTTGGTTTAGCATGTTTCACAAAGTGATGCATATATTTCAGGAAATTTGGAGAGGTCATCCATCCAGAAGTATGTGCTGATCCATCGGCTCCAATGGGAGCATCATTAAGCATGTAGGTTTTGAAGTTCACTCTTGGAAATATAAAGTAAGGTGGTATTGAATTCCCTACAGCATTGACTCCACAACACACAGTGACTAACGAACCTCTTTCTGCAGATGTTGCTTGTCCAACTTGCTTAGATCCTTTAGGAGCAATAACTTTTTGAGTGCGCTGAACTGTTGTTAATCCTGTCTCATCTATATTGTAGATTGATTCAGGGCCAAGGTGATACCGCCCATACACATCTCTGAGATTTTCAAAAAATTCTCCAACATTCTTCCGATTAAAGCTTGTCGCTCGTGATAGACTGGTCGCTTCTGGTGTTCGTATCGCAAGATCCTGGTTACGTTTGAGAAACCCTCGCACCCAGTCTTTAGAAGCAATGTTATTTTTGACCCAATTGTCTGGTATTTTCTTCTTTATTGCTGTGGCATAGTCAAAAGCTAACTTACGAGCTTGCACCTTTGACATCCCATAATGTAATTTTGAAGATATCTTCAGATACTCCGACAATTTTGGTTCTTCTTGGTTGGTGAAAATTTGCGAGGATATAAATTGTGTTGAGTTGTCTTTTACTGATCCCTCCGTTATATATCTTTTTAAATTTGATCGTGATATATCATATTTCTTTGCAGTACTTTGGATTTTTGCACCGTCAGCAACTTCCTGTATAGCAAGTAAGATCACCTCTCTGGATATTTCGCATCGTATACCCTTTTTTTAAAATGAAAATGGCATTTTCCTAAAAATATACACAGCAGAATTAGAGCTATACAAGCTACGTTGGGGAGCATTGGGCATGCCCAAACCTCCCCATAATTGCCCATTGCTCCCTCGGCATACATTTTTCTAATAAACGATTACACATTTTTTTCGGTGGCACATTTATGCGTGGTTTATTGGTCAAAATAATCTTTAATAAAAATATAATCAGACTGTAACAACGAAATTCTTACCTTTCTGCTAATTTCACCGGTATTTACTTCGTAATCTCGACAAAATTTAAACTTTTGGACACCGAAAACTTAAAACTGAGCTGACTTTGACAGCTGAACGAAATGACTTATTATTTTTCGTTGAGCGGTGTTGCCAATAAATAAACTTCACTATAATAGTACTTTTTGTTTTTAATTGAATATGGACTCTGAGTAATCAAGGGGTGGCCAAACCTCCCTACTGTCCAAAGCTCCCCTACCCCCCATACCCCCCTACCTCCCCTACCTACCAATATGTATGTATAAGACAGCCCATTGCGAAATGTTGACAATAAAGGATATTATAGAAACGATTGTGTTTGTGAGAATTGCAAATGGCAGAAATATTTTAAATTTATAGGTAAGTCATTAATATAACTTAACCATACCTGTCGGATAGGAAGCCGAAGGTAAGACTCCCAACCAGTACTCCAATTAATTTGATAACCAGTTTGGGATACATTTACAAGTCACTGCCGGTTGCAGGTCGATCCAAACGATTGTTTTTGAGAGAATTGCAAATGGCAGAAATGGTCCAAATTTATTAGTAAGTCATTAATATAATCTAACAAAACCTGGCTTCCCACGAGGCTTTAGCACTAAGTAGAACAACTCACGGGCATTCTGGCCTGAACAGATATATGTTCAACCTCAAGCTCCGGGACATTAAAGTGTGCAGATACTACCAAACTGCAGACGAAACTCCTCTGCATCTCGTGTGCGAATGTAGCCCACTGATGCGTAAAAGAGACACACACCTGGGTGGATATTACCTCTAACCTAAAGAAGTAATACAATCCGGCGTCAAAACTTAATGCCGTTCTTAAACGACGTGAAGCTTAGCACAAAACTATAATAGGTGGCGATCACAATAGACCAAAAATAGTCGCAGTGATCCAATGCTCAATAAACCTAGAAACAGCCCACACAACAAAATAAAAATAAAATAACCATACCTGTCTGACAGCAGGCCGAAGATAAGACTCCCAACCAGGACTCCAATTTGATAACCAGTTTGGGACACGCTCACAAGCCACTGCCGGTTGCAGATCAAATCCCATGTCATGATAATGGTTTCCTCAAAAGTACTCCGATCGTATTCTGGATTCTCACAAGGACAGATATTCTTCATTGCCTCAGATGAGTTTGTTACATTGTCTAAACACGTATATGAGATCGGCGGTGCCAGAAAAACTATATTCATGTAATGTAAATTGTACGAGAAGCCCGGAAATGCGAAGACTAATGCAATTAGCAGTTGAAAATTCCAAACATCACCGCTATACTCTTCTACTATATCTTGTTCCACAATTTGAGAATTTTTCTTTTTATCTTTTTGCATTTTCACTCTTTTAGCAAGGGCGGTCTTAGATAAGTGTTAATTCAGTAGTGAATCGAATGATTATGTGGACAATATTTGCTGAATAGATAAATCATCCATAATATCTCAAGTTATATTAAGTACAATAAATAAAATTGATGTCGTTGATTATAATCTTGATGTATTTGTAGTGACCTTGGGATAACCGCAAGATGAAAATTGATTGTGACAAAATAAATGTTTGAGTGATATTACTAGAAAGATTTTAGGTATGAGCAATTCATAATTAGGGTTTAATTTTTGTATCAATTCTCTGAAGCCCTTGTCTTCAACGACTGCACAAGCGAGGTATCACTGTCCACACACATGCACTTGTGATTAAACACGACCTACAAGCATCTAAGGATGACGATGAAGTGAGTGCGGCGATGCTGCTAGATGGCGTTTTATTTATTTGCAATGTTCACTTTAAAAATTATATTTATTCCGGTCGGTGCAGAATGATTTAGCAAACGCACAAATCATTCGTTGCTTCGATTAATATTTTACCGTGTTAATCGTCGTATAGATTTGCGATACAATTTATTATATTTCTTTCGGTCAGTAGGGTATAATGATAGAGAAAAAAGAAAAAAAAATCACGTGCCGCACTGAGGATTGAACCATGGACGCGCGGTTCGGTTTTTGTGTACAGTCCTAAGCCAACAGGCCAAACGACGATACGGACTTACGTTCCGGAAAAGTGTAGGTACATAGGTGAAATAGTTGTTAATTTATCATTAATAGCGTAACGGTATTTCGTTATCCTCGATTCCTGCTCGTCGACACCTCATAAGCCGCGTAAAAGAACTTCGTTCCAAAAATATATAAATTGGTTGTCAAAAACATGAGATCCCTTGAAACCAAAAATATAATGAACTGTGTTATTAGCGATATGGCAGTTGTAAATTTGATGTTTTGTTAATTTAAAAATATTTTTAAATTCATATACTTCATCCATCAACATATGTTTTCTAACTGTGGAGCCTTCTTTATTGTATAATAGTAGATAATTTATTTATCCTCTTTTACTTAAAAATAAAACGTAGGTGTGTAAGTGATAGCGAATTAAAGACGATCAATTTGCGGTTATCTGCGAGCAAGAGAGACCGTCGATTCGAGAAACAGCCGAGGTGCGTGGAGTTAAGGCGGATGAGTAGGAGAAAGCGTGATAACAAGCGGCTCCCACTACAAGGCCCAGCAATAGACGGCGTAACGTATGTGAATCAGGCGGAGACAGTGTAAGAACAATCGACATGCTTGGTCGGCCGTCTCGAACAGGTGAACGAGCCCGCCTCCAACCCCTGAATAAAATGGCGACGCCACTGCGTGACGTTACAATTAGGAACCTCGGCGGCAGTATATCAGCAGTCGACAGCGACAGTCATTATCTTTGCACCTTCTTTGCGATTCAGTCGGCCACCTGTTAGACGCGATGGTGGGTTCAATAAAAAAATATACTCTTTAACCTTTTTTTAAATGTGTCGTCCAAGAAATGTATAAGTCACTTACTTAATCACAATATCTTAATTGAACTATTGCAGCCAAAGATATTTTTAAATAATTACGTAATTATTTATGATCTGTCGGAGATCATCTTATTTTAGATAAAATATTTAAAATTACAGAATGAATAATATCTACTCTCGTATGTTGGATGTTGGCAACAGATAGCTTATGTAAAAGTGTTGAGACTGACTGACTGACGCTGCTCCACGTGTACAATACTGGTATTTCCTATTAAGCCTTTGACATATCGAACACAGGCTCACAAGTAAATAAATATGATTAAAGATGTACCTACATATGTATAATAGTATATATTCTGTCTAATCTATAGGAGATAAACTAGAATTCTTAAAATGTGATACGATTTATTTTTATTATGTAAATCATTTGGGAAACACAGAAAAAGTGAACTACGATAATAAGAAGCATTGATATGCACAATCTTTGTTGCTTTGACAATAATACATAATCCTTGCCAATCATACTTATCTGAATCACAATAGCAAATGACGTTTTATAATAATATAAAATTTCGAATAAACGATATGTTGCACATACCGTTTCGGCGATGTTGCAAGCACCATACTAAATTGCGGTCAGTCATCATCCGTTGTTCTGCCGGTAGGCGGCAAACTGCTGCTTTTACTACGTAGATTATAACGGTGATGGGGCGGAGGGTTCGGCGCGTGTGAATTTTGAAAATACACCGTGCACTCAACGCTCACTGTATCTTGTGTTAGCATTTGGCCCTGGATTGCACGAGAGTAACCAACGTCTCTATTGAAGTTCGGGGTCCTTTTTATGTCAATGGCTTCCCGGATCATGCCCGAAAAGTAAAATTATTCTTTGGAAAGTACAATGGGATTTTGAAACTGCCCCTAGTGGTTAGTTCCGCTATCCAATATGTGTTTGCAGATCGCTGATTTTTCTCGTTGAACGTATTTAACCGCTTTGATGTGTTCCATCAGTCGAGTAGCTATGGGCCGTTTCGTTTGTCCAACATAGGCTAACCCATAGCTGCTGCATTCGATTGTATACACATCCGCAGTTTGCGGTGGTATTACATCCTTTACAGGCCTCAGAGATCGAGCTATATTTGGGGTCGGTTTGATGGTCATTTTTATATCGAATTTGTTTAGCATTTTACTTATTCGATCTGTCACGCCCTTGACTTATGGTAAGAATGCTGGTGATCTGCCCTGTTTCTGAGTTTCTTCAGTATTGGATCATGTGCGTGTCTCGTGATATTTTCCGTTGCCATTTTCCCTAAGGACATCTCGTCTGCGGAAAATACTCTGCATCGCATAGATCGCGTGCTCGAGTCACGAGCGACGTTTTGCACTGAACGTAGATGTCAGGAATGATGGTGTGAGTTGGCATGAAAATATCTGTCCGTATGTGTGGGCTTCCGATATACTGAATGTCCGAGAGTATTGTGACTTCTCCTCGTCATGTTGACATCCAAAAAAGCCAAAGAGCTATCCTTTTATATTTCATTGGTGAATCTAAGTTTAATGATCCAGAAATTCTTTCACCGTTTATATATTACCCTTTAGGATGCAGCAAGTATCGTCCACGTAGCGAAGCCAAAGAATGGGTTTAATTTTGGATATTTCGATGGCTAGTTCCTCAAAATATTCCCTGTATAAGTCGCTGACTATCGGCGTTACGGAGCATTCCATTGCTACTCCGTCGATTTGTTTGTAATAATCGCCGCTCCACAGAAAGCAGCAAGAATTCGATAAATTCCTTTAATCTTATTTATAATGTCAAACAACCGCGATAGTTTTCATATATTCAGAATGATGTGTCGTTATTTTTTAAAAATATTTCTCTTGTTCTCTCTTTACATCGATTTTTAATAATTGACATAAAATCAAATGTTTTGATTCCATTAAAAAAATAGTAGACAAAGCATTGTTAAAAATTAAAGAAATTACCCGAACAAAAAATCACTTCAAAATACGATACAAACATCCATAATATATCGGCCATTCTAGCGAATACGGACGTAATACAGAATACGTAACACAAAAAAAGTTTCACCAATTGGTTGGGATCCGATGCAGGCTAAAATAATATCTAGATTTTTAAAGCCATTATTACAAATATGGATGTGTGGATTTACCTAATTGCAAACATGAAATAAAAAAAAGTCATTTTCTTGAAGTGTCTTTATTTAGTATCATGGATATCCTTTTCATCAACTTTAATTATCTTCATTAGAGAAAAACCTTTCGTTTCTTCTAGGAAATACGCTAGACACAACATGACTAGAGCTGAAGTGCCAAAAATAAAGCTCGGTACCCATACGCCGAACACTTCGAAATACGCTACGAATGTCGCCGCTATGGAGCCCAATCTCGCAAATACAGACGTTACGCCGAAAGCAGCATTACGCACTTCCGTGGGAATCATTTCTGCGGTGATCAAATACACGACAATAAAAGTCATACCAATCAAAGCTGAACCCAAGCAAGCGAATATGACATTCAAGATGTCTAAGTCGTTTGGGAAGATTTTCAATGCCGAGATTAAAAACATGGACACAGCAGATGCCAACAAACTGATGATCATGGAAGGGCGCCGTTTCGCGTATTTCGTTAATAGGTGTCCGCCGAATAAGTACGGTATGCCCACTATCGCTAAAAATGTGATGTTCAAGAATATATTCCCGCTTAGTTGGCCGACATATGTGTTCACCCCTACGTAGAAGAACGAAACGCCCATCCAAATAAACGACAAAATTATAAGATTCTTCATCAAAAACGAGTTCCTCATCAAATCGAGCACATTACCAGTTTTTTTGTCTTTCGGCTGATTTTTTCTCTTTTCCTGGTATATTTCAACTGCTCTTTCAATTCCCTCTGACGGATAGCGGTTGCTGAAATAAAATCGAAATTTAAATCTATATAACATAGCTATACAAAAATATTTAAGAAGTGACAAACTATAGATAATATTGCTAGAAATGGGAGTCCTTGAAGGTTGGTTTTGTCCGTAACCAACCTTATATAAGAGACAATGACAATTCAAAGGAAATTAAGACAAAAAGGATTTACGATGAGGATGCATCTCTCATCTATCCTCGTCAATATTAGTATGTTTTGTTTTGAACATTGAACATTTTACTGACTATTTTGAGTGTCACTAAAATGAGTAACTTTTAGTACCTACGTAACTATTTGAATTATTGACAAATTCAAATAGATAATATTTTTTTTCACTATTTTGATTATTAAAATGCATGCTTTTTAGTAACTATCTACCTGTTAGAACTATTGACTATTTTAATTATTAAACTTTTATTCTGATTACTTAACATTTTCCTGGCTATTTTGGATGTTGCGATGAATAACTTGTAGTAAGTACTTATTCAAATAATTGCATTTTCAAATTGCATTTAATTGAATTTTTTTGCATTCTTTGGTATTCATTTTTGACAATCTAGTAGTTAAATCCTTGACTACCTATATATGAATGATTAGTAACCAGATCTACTATCTAACACAAATATTTTGTGATGTCCAAGAGCGGTTTTAACTTTCAACTGGACACGATGGAACGTAATGGAATGTTATGTCTAGGAGAAGGGTAGGGAAAACTGGAAGGGAGTTCCTCTAATGATGGAGACTTCATCTCAAAGTCACCTTCTAGCTGGCCATAGTTAGACTCATATTAATATATGCTGCGAATGTAGGGTGGTCTGAAACATGAATTATACAGGCTAAGAATAAATTGAATCGAGCTCAGAGAATAACCTGTATCGGGATTACCGTGGCAAAGATAACTACACTAACTGTGAATATCGATGCCTTGATTAACCTAGCTCCGCTTCATATTTCCATAAAAAATAAAGCAATATGGATAATATGAGAATGGATATTACGAGTCATGAAAAAACAAACGAGAAAGTCGAAATCAGATGCTTTCGGCATATAATTTTCAATACCTTCAGCGCGGTTATTCCGACCTGAGGAGACTGGGACCAAAACCACATTATACATCAGAAGATATTCATCTGATACAGGGATGGGTCCAAAACGGTCAAGATAACGTAAAGTAGAAAAATGAAAAAAGGGTCAAAATAACAATGGCCCTTGGAAAACATGCGTCAGTATTTTCATTCAAAATATTCATGTTAATATGCGGCCACATGAAAACCTAAGAGGAACTACATCAACGAGATTATTTATATATGCGGAAAGCACTAAATGCGTGGATAATCACATATAAACTGGGATACCCCAAAATCAGCAACTATATATATTTGCCAAAGAAAGCCATAAGTGTATATTTGCTACCAAAAAGTTGCAGGAAAGAGAAAAGGAAACACTGGATATCTCTCCAATAGTTTTCTTGTTCCTCATTCCGGGCATAGATTCACCCGGAATGAGGCAATCTAGGGACCTAATAAATCTGCCCTTTTCGCTTAATTCTGACGCACTGCTAAAACTGGGCAAATCTTAAATAAGAACCGTTTCAAGGCTATTAACCTTTCTCACCTTAGAGCTAAGTAGGAACTTTGCTCTGAGGTAAGACTGCTCTACATATTCTGTGCGGACATCATACTTTAATTAGTTAATTTAATGTCGAAACTATTAGGATAGTATTATCCGACTCATAATCAACCGTTTACGGTACTAAACTGTAATCTCGGGTTACTACGTCGCCTCTATGACAGTTTGAGTTTGTCTAAGCTGCGAGCGAACCCACCATCTCAGGAGTTATAATGATCATTGTCGTCTTTTCACACTGAGATGAGTCGCAAAGATTTGGGGACATAATAATTTACAATTTTTTTACGGCACTGTACAGCAGGGGCCCAGCTCATACAGAGCGAACATTGGCAAACCATAGGGGCTCCCTCACATATAATTTTTATTTGGATAGACTTCTCAATCCACTACATTGGTCATTGCTCGATGTTATTTGTGCGAAACACTTTCCTATTACGACCTATAGCGCTCTTTCTTCGCGTGTATTACAGGGACCGGAAGTCATAAAAGCACGACTTTTGAGAGATACATGATGGGATTGAAATAACTGACATATTGCGGGAGGGCATTGTGAGACATCTGGTGGGGGTAGGCAGAAGAAGGTCTTATTTGGTTGAGGAGGTTATGTAGTTTTTAGTAGCTACAATGATTGCTTGGACCGGTGAGTACCGAGGTTTTGTTGTCGAGGCATATTATAAAAACAACTGATGATGATAGCGACGCAGAGAGGATTTCATTAAGGAGCAAGTCTCTAAATTCGTATAGAAAATATGTATAGTTTTAACAATATGGAGACACGGCTCCATATTGTTAATGCCATTACTTCTGTTCACTTGAATTTTGAGGGAAATGTTCTCTGACAAATTGATTTCTTTGATAGTTGCCGGGGGTGGCCATTACTTCTGACAAGGTCTTTAGCAATGAATTGGCAATGGCGGCCGTCATTTGGAAAAAGAAACGATTAACTTGAAAGTATTTTCAATGAACCTCTGGTAATAAAAATATCTAGACAACTTAGTTTTATTACAGTCCTGAAAATATGTCAGTTATTCTTCGTCACCCTACTACGAGTACTGTAGCTGTGTGCTGCGAAACATGCATATTACAATCCTCAATGACAAAGAACGCTACTTACATTTTCGCCATTCTTTTGATGGTAGCTATTGCTTCTTTATCTCTTCCTTTAGCCAAATTCCAACGAGGAGACTCCGGTAAAAGCCAAGCGAACACAAACAGGAAAGTTATCGGTAGTGTCAAAGCGATCTCTAAATATCTCCAGTGTCTAAAGCAGTAGCCAAGTAGTGCCAGAGTCGCTAGTCCTAAGACTTTAGGAGTTCGAAAAATTATGGATATAACATCTCTTTTCGATTTCGTAGTTACTTCCATTTGGAGAACGAAGCCGACGACAAGGTAGCAGCCAATACTGACGCCGATGGCAAAACGCAGGAAAGTGTACATCCAGAATTCGGTCACAAAACTCAGCGCAACTCCAGCAATTAATTGCAGAACGTGACCCGCAATGAAGGGCTTTTTTCTTCCGAATCTACAAAATTAAATATAAAATATAATTATTACTAACCATCAATATATCATAATTTAAAATTTCTTTATAATATAATTTTCATTGGAATTCATTAACACGAAATTCTCCAAAACGTCTTTCCCAAAAAAATTGGTTGCTATATGGTAAAGGGTACCTTTTCAAAGCTGGTTGCTTATTGTATATAATTGTTTTGCATCTTTATCAAATAAAGAAACGACCTGGGTTTACTATGAAAAATAAACGGCAAGTTGGGATAAATTAACGGAATTGAATTCGAATTCTATTGATCGAATGCAACAACAATACTACATATTCTTACACATATACATACTGCATCCGTATACAACTTGGGTCCTAAGGATTCCGTGTAGCTTGGTCTGTAATGGCCGTCAACAACGCCAATTCTCTAGACACGTATTGGTATGTCTGCTCTTTCGCGTATGATACGCGAAAAAGCAGACTTACACGTATTTAATTTTTCTGGTATTGGTATTATGACAAGTATGTGAAAGGTCACTATTCAGCAGCCGTAGTGTTCACGGAAGTGGTTGAGGAATCAAAAGTTAACTTAATTTTTTTGACAGCATAGCCTTGTATAGAAACTCATACGAGTTTAAGCAGATGTACGCGTATAAGCAGGCGTGGTTGTAGAATTAGTCCAAATTTCAACTTGGCTGGCTCAACTCGCGGGGCAGCTTCTATCCGGGAGCCTCCTCGAAGAGAGACCAACTCGCTGTGCAGTGGATCTAGGGACGGAACGTCGGGCGGAACTGGACGGCTGACGGGACGGGAAAACCAGCCGTGTTGTCAATTAACTGACACCCAGAGGGGTCTGGGAACGTATGTTCCCTATGACACGGGGGTAGGTGTCGACCTATCGTCGTATATACTTAGAAACGACCCGATGGCCACCTGATCTCGGGTGGCGTTCCGAGTAATGGACACTACGGGTCCGCTATAATTCCGAGTTACAAAATTCCTCGTTATTACGGTAGGTAGAGGTTGCGCAAGCGACT
>JAOPUG010000384.1:12581546-12591834 GCA_027564375.1 Micropterix facetella | reverse complement strand
ATGAAATTACAAGCGTGTGACTCAGATCAAAGAATTAATATTTATAATTACAAATCTTGACCCCTCCCCTCCAACCTCTGGAAATCTCTCCCCGAAACTAAAACTTGGCTACGCCCATGATGTTACTTTATCGAGTTCTGGAATTGAGTGGCATAAATGCGTACATTCTTTATAATATCCATCAATGAAAGGATGTTGAAAGAGGAGTTTTCCTCAAAAGTTTAGGTCGTTTGCACCGGGATTACATTTTGAATTTTCAAGTTTTGTCACTTGAGAACTGCCACAGAGGCAATTCTCAAACTATAATCGAAGAGGCAGCTTTAGCTAGATCTAAAAATATCATTTTACACATATCACCATCGTCTAATGCTTTCACAATTTTTCCTGTGACGGCCGCAATCGTATATTGGGTGCCTCTTCTTAATAAATATCGCTAAAAGGCTGAATTAATTAGTATTCAAAGGGCGTAGATTATTCCTGTGATGGGGATCGTGATGGTCTACCCGCATCAAGTTGGGTCCCTTAATAGATACAGCTGTTCATAGTTATGGTTGGAAAAAATGAACAATCATCAGAAAGGTTGAAAACAGGATACTATATAAACTTAAATCTTCCGCGCTTATTTGACATTTTAATTGAAAGAAAATGGATACTTACCGCGTGGCTCTAGACGATAGTTTCCTGATGCTTCGGCAAAGTTACATTTGCTGTCTTCACAGGGACTGGGTTGATTTTAGGATTTTACTAAGGGCGAACCCACCACCCTAAGAAGTTTCAACGAACTCTATCATTATATCGAATCAAAATGAGCTTAAACAATTTGAGAATACCGATCCACGTCATATCAAGTTCCGCCAGAGGCCAACCCTTACGGCGAGGCCTGAGCGGAGACACTCAGAGGGCACGCTCGCCAGCTGACTACCAAATTAAGACGGATTTCTCCATCCACCCGTGAAGTCGCATGCGCGACCTCTACCTATAGTATTAATGCAGTATTCTATTACTCGGAAATATCACGGACCCATGGCGTCCATTACTCAGCAATGATCACCCGAGATAGGGTGGCCAACGGATCGTTTCTAAGGATAGGTGACGACAGGTCGACAACTACCCCAACTACGCATCTTAAATTGGGCGGTTGCGATGTGGATTGTATCCATTTCTTTCCAGGACATTATCTACATGCTTCATCTCTTGTACAATATGGTCGCTGTGACATAGGTCACGTAGTCGATTCGTGATCGTAAAACGCAAGGATGATGGTGTCAATCAGCAGGTAAATATTGGTCCGTGTGTGTGTAGGTTTTCTGTTTACCTGCAGTGTGCCTTAAGGTGTTGTTGCTTCTCCTCGTAACCTTAACGTCTCATCGCTGACTCTTGACAACAGCAATGTTACACAGGACACAGTGAATTGTGTGTGCACGGATTAATATATTCGCATATAAATCGAGTACCTAACGCGTTTCCAGTTTCGATTTTTTTTTTACCAATCTGTATTATACATTGATGAATAGACCTGATTATATTTAGGGTTCCGTACTTAAATAGACATGAGAGCTGCCTAACAAATGGATGACTGAGAAACCACATTTTTATCTATACGTTTACCAAAAATTTTATTAGCTATCTGTATTAATACAAAAAATAGATTAGCAAAAGATTTTTTTAAATTGGACTGTGCGGTCTCAAGTTAAAAATATAAATCTGATCGACTTAAGAGGCCGTAACTTAAGTCGAATTATCCAATTTAAAAAATTCTCTTACCGATTAATTTTATTCGTTATATGGATGAGCTGATCAGATATTGCAGATCCAAACTTCGGAACCTTAAGGTTCTGAAGCAGGAAGCTATTAAATACATGCAAATCGATCTGAGCTCAGTCAGAAAATACTTGTACATTTCATCATACAACATCAAAGTACATTTCATCATAGTACATATTTTCATGTCTAGATTACATGATGTAGTAGAATAAAGTAATTGAAATACATGAAAGTTTATCACAGAGTTTATTTTCATATCCTCAGTCCAACAAATCATTAATATAAAATCAATATTAAATTTAATATTGTTAAAAAAAAGAATTAATAAAATGTAATATTATATTCTTTGGCAATATTAGGAAAGAACATCTTATTATTTTGTTATTTGAGAAATAAAAAAAAATAGAGAGCTATCAGTAAACATTCAAATAAGAGATTCTGCATGTATAAGGGAAAAACCCTTTACATTAAATGTACCTAACGTTGACATAGTCAATATAAAAATTCATTAAGTAGCTATGAATTCACGAAAGTTAATATAATAAATGCAAAATTTTTAACCCTTAGACGGCGGATGACTCCCAAAATGACCCATATGTGGCTCTTATAAGAGCCACCCGCAGTTGAAGGGTAAAGGAGATATTCTAGGGGTCAGCAAAAGTGATCATGATGTAACGGGTTCCAGAAGTGACGCGTAGTCCTTCGTGGTAGTGAGTCAGCCGGCCGGGATGCAAGAGCATCCAGCCCGGGAGAGAGTCTTTCACCGAGCAGTTGTAGCGGATGAAACGGCAACCGCCCCCTTCGTAGTCAACCACTGCGAAAATAATTCATCCAAATATATCTTCCAGTCAACCATTGCGAACTAAGTTGAAGATCTATGTATGTAAGGTAGCAAAAAAGGGCAAAACAAAATAAAAACAAATAACAAACGCAATATGTGTATTATGTGTGTTGCGGGTGCGGACAGATGATGTGAATATGTCTACAGTGTTCGCCAAGAAATCTTTTTATTGTCATTGGTATCGAGAAGGAAGGTAGGAAATAAACAATAAATAAATGAACGTCCATACATTGGACATTCACGCGAAAGCAATGTACTGGCTCCATCATTGAGGCTCTCTTTCGCTCTGACAATGCTCGACTCTCTCATAAGCAGTTATTAGAGTATCACTGGATTGATATAGAGATGCTCTTCCAATCATATATCCAATCGTATGCATGTATTTCCACTTGGCTTTTCTACGAGTATAAGCCAACATTACATTGAAATTTATTCATTTTCAACATCGAGTTAATGCAATTTAACCAGAATAACTCAAAACTAATATTTTATACAATAAATCTGTTGAATACGATCAGAACCAACGATGAGAGGCTATAAACGCCGTGAAAGGGATGTTTACTTGTTCCAGTAGTTTGCGCTGCCAAGAAGCAAACTTCCCTGACCTCAAACCAAATGAAAACCTCTGCGCCATGCAAAAAATGTATCTCCGAAATGGATTATACAATGAAAACAAAAATGACCTCTGCAGTAATCTACGTCTGATTTCACGATTGGTAAATTAAATGCCTATAAGAGCGAAAGGTGTTATCAATGCAAAAGGACACAATCAACATTAAAACTAACAATGTATGCTACCAGTACAGTTTTTTTTTGTATGTTTATGTCCAATAAAACACTTTTAGAAGAAAAATACTCTATGTAGATAGCTCAGGCAGTAACTCTTAATCTTAGTGTGGATTCCCTAATGGTTTTTTTTGCTAGCGGAGGGTTTGTACATGTACTTTATTCACTCTTTGGTTCTGTTACGCAAGTGGTCCCTGTGTACCCCTCCGCCTGTGCAAAGTGCACTCTGGTCTAATTTGCCTTGCCTTCATTAATTCCTACGGTACTACACCTATAGGCTATAATAACTATGCTACTTGCCTTTAAAGAATAATAATAATAATGGCTGGGATGATTTGTAATCATACCATTTTCCAATGTAACTACCTAATAGACCTCAATAACAACTCACCCGGTGTATTGAGTGCGATGTTCAGGGTGAATGTAGAAGAGTCATGATGGGGCCTAAGATCTGGTTGCTCGTCAGGTCGGTAGCGTACCACGAAGTTCATGAAAGTAGTAGAGGGATCAGATGGTGTGTAGCCAGTGAACACGAGTTCCTGCAGCGGCCACACATACTCTTTTAGGATGTGCTTCCACACTTTGTCGAGGCCCACCTGGAACATGTGAATGTCGCGAGTTGGCACCGCTTCATATCCCGTCGGAAGTCGAGAATCCTACAAATCATAAAATTAAGCAGGTCTAATTAGGCGAATTAAGCACTTCAGCCGTACTAAATATTAGATTTTTCAAAATAACTTATGACTCTTAGATAGCTTTAAAATTGGCTCAGACAATTGCTGCTATTCTGTAAGATAAAACAGGCAAACTGCTTTTTTGTAATCTCTCTGCTCTGCAAATCAACTCACAAAAAATATAGAAACAAACTATTTGAACGATTATAGTTAATTTGTTAAGGGAACAAATACAGGTCAACCTTGCTTTTTTGGATGAAACCATAGCTAATAACAGAAAAAGTAGCGATATTCATCGGTAACTTTGGCCTGTCCCATGATTGGTAATCCCTGACTTACCCTAAAAGACTTAAAATCTATTCCAACTAGTTTCTCTTATCACCACGATTCCAAAAATACCCATATACGGCTATGTTTGCTCTACCTATTGGTCAGATCGTCATCCAGTCAAGTAAAACAAGATACACTGCAGCAGCAGCCAAATGGCTTATAAAATATTCTAACAAGTTTCTATTGCCATCACGATTCCAAAAATACCCATATACGCTATGCTTGGTCTACCTATTGGTCAAATCCTCCTCCAGGCCAAGTAACCCAGGATACACCTGCAACAGCACCCAAATGGTTTAAAACTTATTCCAACAAGTTACTTTCGTCACCACAATTCCAAAAATACTCATATACGCTATTCTTACTCTACCTATTGATCAGATCCTCCTCTAGGCCAAGTAAACCAGGATGCGCCTGCAGTAATACATAATACTATGGACGGGCCAAAAAGTTCAAATAGTAAAGTTAAAACTGACAAAATTTCCTACTAGATCGTCATAACTTATAATATTCTAAGTCTTATACTTTTATAAATAATCGCCTGGCAAGGTTATATTGTTTTTTAAAAAATGATTCTTATCTAAAACACCTTATTAATAAATGTTAGTCTGCATAGGCTATCGGTTAATTCGAGTACTATGGAGTTTTTTATTAATAAACGCTGACTCTATTTCGCCTGTAATCCGTGGGAACTATTAGCTGTCACTTTAGTTCGCAGTCGGAGTTTGTTTAATGAGCGGATTAATGTTGAGTAGTGTATCGTGATCAGGTTCATTATTTTCATATAGTTTCTACCTAATGCGGAATACGTTCAACTATTAGTCCAGAGACTTTAAAAAGTGTTTATTTCGAAAATGTAAAAAATGATATCTCCCTTGGTTTTATCATAAGTAAGATCAGAAGTTAAATAATTATTTGTGAAAAATATTGCACTTTTCATTCAAACCATGTTTGAACATGCATCACAACGTCAAAAACTTGCATTTTGGATCTTGGATTGCAAAACATCAATTAAATGGTGGAATGAGGAACCAAAGGCATTTGGTAGTTTTGTACTTATATTTTTACATTAACAGATAGGTATAGTATATTTTTACATTACAGATCGGTATTACAAAAAATTATATTAATCATCTGCATTCTTAAGTAAGACTTGGTCCGAATGAATGTTTCTCATTAAAATTTGGTAGATTTCCAAATCAGAGTAATAGACTTTCTTGAAAAAAAACTTACCGAATTGGATCCATCACTCCATTTGCCAAAACCTTCGACGATCTCGATGAGTTCTTTGCAGAAAAGCGGCGACACGAAGGGGAAGCGATAGACATCGGTGCAGGGCTGTGAAACGACAAAAAAATCATTCACTCATCTCATAATCCATCTTATGGACGCTGGACTGCTAGAGATGGACAAACGATAGGAGCGAAGCTCCAAGACGATTAACGCAAAGGCCGGCCGGCGACAGCGGTAACAGAATACAACATTCATTATATTCGACAACTAATCCAATCGGATAAAAAAAGTACATGTCAGCAAATTCGTACAACATTGACATGAGCCAAGTGCAAAATATTTTGCACATACACCTGAAAGTTTGGAAGCTTTGTTCAAGATGGATACCACATGAGTTAACGGAAGTACAACGTCGAATGGTGTGATAAAATGACAAAAAAATACAACGGAGGGCAATCATTAGCAGTATATGATATCGTAACAGGAAACGAAACCTGGGTGTACTATTATGGACCTGAACGAAAGAGTCAATTGGCGCAGTGGGTCTTTCCTTTGGAGGATTTGCCGACGAAAGTCAAGAAAGATCAAAGCACTGGTAAAATAATGGTTGCTTTTTTTTTAGCAAGACGGGACATTAAACCAAAAAACAGTCACTTCAGATTGGTACGTCAACATTTACTTGCCCCATGTTTTAGAAAAAGTTCATAAAAAGCGTCCTCGCAGCAGAATAGTACTCAATCAAGACAATGCATCCGCACACTCTGCTAAGATAGCAACGGCATTTTTGAAGACCTTTATTATAAGACCGGCATTAAACGTGGAACTGATGACGCTTCCCACATACAGTTTGGACCTAGAACCCTGCAATTTCTTTTTGTTTCCAAAGCTTAAGGAAAAACTTCGAGGTATACGGTTGAAGCAGCGGTGATAGCACTCCGAGAAGCCATTGAGGAGACCTCTAAAGAATACTGGGCCAATTTCTTTTCCCAATGGTTTCAAAGAATGTTAAAGTGTATAAATTATCAGGGAAAATAGTAAATATAAAATATAAAAATTATAATTGCTTTACTTTATCAGAATCCAGAAATTTTCGGTATGGCCTAAGTATCTACTAGCCGTTAGTCCCGTGCCTTTAGCGAATGCTCCACTTAGTACTCGGGCCAGCCATAATAGGAGAGAATCGAGTTTAGTGGGATTTAATCCAATAAAGGGCCATCACTCTGCTGTCCTGGAGAGCTCATCTGACTGACAACCAGTTCATTAGTTAACGGAATTAAAACTGTACCTGCTCTGGGGTGTGACCAGGAACAAAAATGTCGCTGTATTGAGCATGCAGATAGCGTCCCTCCCATTCAAGTCTGTTCTCCATCAACTGGTACATATCCGGATGCGTAAGAGACGTATTGAAAGTGTCCGGTTCAACCAAATGACCGAAGTCCTTTTCATTGTCCACGTACATAAAAGTTCCCTGAAAAACGGAAAATACAAATTAAAAGGCCGGTGCTAAAAACTTCAGAAATAATTACATGAATAAGAGGATTCATGAACAATCCTCTGAATATGTCTATCACCCGGAGTTACTGGGATCTGCGACCCTATTGCAAACATTTTTGCGAAGCAATCGCTATCGCAATTGCTCCTTTTAGTATTAAGAAACTCGCTTTGTCTGTTACCCCTATCAGAGGATAGGCAAACTTCTGAATCTCGCGGCAAGAGTAGTTGCAATTCGTTAATTCGTATAATGAATGTCAATTTGTATTACAATTCAATCCCTAAAGTGGCATTTTGTGACAATATGATTCAGTCTCGCTCTGTGTTTTGTTTGAAGAAATCTCAGTGTTTTCTGTTAGTTTCTAAGTGAAAATGAAAAAGTGTCATCGTTCAACATTTCTAGAGGAAAACTGCAACAAAATCACTGTAATAACATTCCTCCACTAAGTTTTTGCAATGTTGTGTGATCAATTTGTACAGCTTATTTGCAAATGACAACATGTGGAAAGATGTGTTCGTTTTTGAGATTTCTTTTGGGCAAGAAATTGTTTTTAGGAAACAATCGAAAGGCATTTAAATAAAATATGAACAACTACCCCGTCCAGTCATATCATTATAATCCAGTGCATTGGACAAACAGTAGGTAAACAGATCAAGCGTTGTCAAATCATTCTGACATTGTAGGCAGACAGAATGAACCATGCTGCTGGTGTCATAGTGACTTGCCAAAGTAAGGGACTTATTTAGGTCAACATCTCTCATGGGTGTACTGCCATATTTTGGCTGACAGATTTGTAAATCATTTCATTCACTGGAGCTATTTACCCCGTGCTTTGATATTGTTTTCGATTTTCATTAATAATGAACACAGAAAAACATGCGAGAGTATTAAAATAAATCAACGATGAAATGTAGTAAGTACAAACGGAGCTGCCATGGAATTCACTGACCAGAGTCGGGCCCATCAAAATACTATGCCAGAATGGCACTGGTCTGGGGTATGGCAGTAAAAGCATGAGCGATGTGGACCTAAAAAAGTCTCTCCTGCGAGGAGATTATGACAGCAACAGTATGGCTCATGCTGTTGGCCTTTAATGCCAGAATGACTGGACAACAGTATTGGACTTTTGCATTCCCCCTCCAATGCATTAGAAAATAATGCTGTATGATTGAACACCAGAGATGCTGAAATTTTATTTAAATGCCTTTCAGCATACACTTCCATGCCCCAGTAACCTCGCTCGTTGGAGCTATTTAGAGGATAGGTCATGTACTCTTTGTAGCAATACCCCTTGCACAGCTAGACATATTTTGGCTGGCTGCAAGGTGGCTTTAGAACAAGGACGATATACTTACCGCCGTGACAAAGTCCTTGCTGTTATTTGCGAAGTAATTAGCCTCGCAGTGGCTCGTGCCAACAAGGGTCTTACATTGCCCTCCAAACCACCAATACAGTTTGCGCTCGGAAGAGATGCGCTCGAAGGGTCGTGTATCCAGCGAGGAGACCGATAGTTATTCTCTAAGGCTCTTCTTGCTCATGTCAATTAGGGCTCTGGTTTTTTTAGGAAGTGGTTACTCCATCATGGTCTTTGCCTGGCGACAACCTTAGCTCTGTTTTCAGGAAGCCCGGTGTTCCTGCTACAAGCAGTCCCTGATGATTTTCTTGCCCATAGCAAAGGGGACCCCAACTACTGGCTTCGCCAGGCATTCCAGTGTGCCCAGTTTTGCCAGTCTGTCGGCCTCTTCGTTGCCGGGTATGCCTTAGTGGCCAGGTGGCCACATCAGTGTGATCTTGTTGGCGTTTCCCAATTTATTGAGCTCTTGCATACAGTCCCAACCCACAGAAGATTCTGTGGTGGTTTTGGCAAGAGCATCCAAGGCTGCTCTGCTGTCAGAGCAGATTCTTCTATTTTTTACGTCCAGTCATTCTTTATAATTAACAAGAATTTGTTATAATTATATTGATAAATAAATATAAAATTTATTAAATATTCAATGTTTTGATAAAGCTTGACAACTTAAGAGTTGATAACAGAAAAAATTGAGACTGAAATTGTAAAAATGGGAACAAGTTTCCCTTTCACCCCTTCATATTAGAGGTAAAAAGTGTATAACTAAAAAATGAAAAGAATTTTATCTTCCTTCATTTGGTCCATAAATACTTTGGTCGTAAGATCAATGTATAATGTAAAGAGAATATTTTTTCTCCTGTATATTTTTTTAATTTTCTAATTGGAACTCTCCTTGTTCTTGACGTACCTACTTTATCTAACGCATATGGATCATGTGACGGCAGCCGTTTGGAATTTAGTTATTTGATCAAAATGCCCACCATTAGAACCGATACCAACACTAAAGACACTGCCAAAAAGTAAGTAAATATTTACCAGATCTCTCATATTAGCGCAGAAAGCCATGTCGGGATCGATGTTGGGGCGAGAGAAGAGCGGCCTTTTGGCGTGGTGCGCAACGACATCCGCGCGGACCAAATAGCATGCGCTTATGAAGGGAACGTTCCAAATGCCGCGCATCCGATGCAGAACGATGTCCATATACAGATCATCGCGCAAGTAGAAACCGTCCGGACCAACTGCGCCCCAAAAGTTGGACCAGGCGCGCTCCGGGCGGACCAGCAGAGGCGAAACGATGCCCACATCCAGAGAAAGAAGGTAGCGCAGGGTGTCGGGACGGATTCGCGCTACCGAATCCACAGCAAAAAGGCTCACGCCAAGGTTGGCTGCTCTCGTCGCGGCCAGCTGTCTGGCATCTCTTTCTGAGATCTTATCGTCGGCACGCACAGTTTTTGCGCTTGCGTACTGCGCTCCAAGGCGCTTGAGAAAGCCGTCCAGTAGAGTCTCGTGATATTCAGCACCAGAATGAACGTAGAGATGGAGTCGTGACTTTGGATAGTCGAGCTTCTCTATCGACACGAGAAACTCTTCGAAGAATGGAGTCGGCTGCTCGATGAAGATCGCCAGGAGGCAGATGGGCAAATCTTCCTCCTGGAAAAAAGGGAATAAATATAGTAAATGCAAATAAATGTTTTTCAGAGTTTACTAGTTTTTCAATAAAATTCACTAAAAATCCCTAGATTAAGTTCTTGTTTCTTGCAGTTTTTTTGCTGAATTTTACTGAAAAACTAATGAATTTTAACAATTTCAAAACCTAT
>JAOPUG010000384.1:12527422-12550918 GCA_027564375.1 Micropterix facetella | reverse complement strand
ACGCTCACCCATTCGTCCCACCCCTCTTCCCTCTCCTCGCTTCTCCACGCCCTCCGCCCCCCCGCCGTCACTCCCGCCACTACACAGCGTCTACAGCCTTACGAGTTACGGGATCAGCCAGTAAATCAATGATGAGCGTAACTATATACTTTGATAATTGACCCAGGTTCCTGGTTGGTAGGTACAATAGGTAGATATAATATAGAAACTAAAGAATAGAGAGTCGGCACCAGAGTTCTCCTTAATACAGCTTTTTCATCGATTCAGCTTCTTTGATTAAAAAATAAACCAAGATTATTATGAATAGTTAAAACCCAGGGTGCAGCTTGCAAAACGCGGTGAATAGCTGGCTGGCTACTTACCAAGTGATTTCAACTCTTAAAAGTTATTTCATAAAATTGGACAAATATTTTCTGATGTGTGTATTGCTTACTAATCAAATTCCAATTTCAAATTCGCAGCGGTGACTGCCTTTCCACCAAAAAGTTGCTCTATGCGGAGTACTACAGAGCTAAATTCTGGACCCCATACTATTCAGTCTCGACATTTCTGATTTCCGTCCTGCCATTTATTCTACTGCGAGCTTCTATACTGAAGATAGAACGAGTTTTACAGACAAAGACGAGTGGACAAAGAAGTGGCCCATCGCCCGTAATAAGGACAAGTTTACAGTGCTTCACATATGAAGGAATAATACAAGGTTACTTGTACCACTTCAACTCAAACCGGTGAATGAACAGTTATATGTGACTCATGATACGGGCGAACCCGACGCCCCGGGGTGATAACGAACTTTATCGTTTTCTCACTCCGAGACGAATACAAGGATTTGCGGACAATACAATCCACAAATCCAGTTACGCCACGGCCCGTCAGAGACCAACGCTTACAGCGAGGCACTGCAACGGGAATTGCCACCCAGGTTTTCGGACGGATTTCTCCATCCTCCCGTCTGGTCACGGGTTTTAAGTCGGCTTGAACTACGTTGTTACTCAAATCTATCACGGATCCGAGGCGTCTTTTGCTCACCTACTCACGTGGGAATGGGTGGCGAACGGATCGTTTCTATGACGCCACCGCTTCTAGACCCCTCCGGGTCTCTGCCGATTAAGCAGCATGGCCAGTAAACTGACCAGTGCGTCAACCGCTCAGTTCCAGCCGAGGTATTCCCCCAGATGAGGCACTTCGGCTTCACAAGGTTAAGTCCCTCTTCGAGGAGGCTCCCGGATAGGAGCTGCCCCATGAGTTAGGACGATTTTCGAGATGGATACACCTAAGCATTTTATGTCTAACAGAGTTGTGGATGATTGGAACAAACTTCCATAGAGTTGTGTTTGTGGGATAAAGTGATTTAAAAATAGACTGGATAGTCTCATTAAGTGTGACAAGACTAACTGAAAACAAAATACATAATCAGATATGGCTATAGCAGCTTGTGCCGATTATCTAAATTGAATCTACATGACCTTGCACTGGCTAAATAGTAACATTTTCCCCATTTTCAGTTTAAAAAATGATTAATCGAATGCTATTTGAGTTGTAACTCAGATAGCATTCGATTCATAGTTTTTTTTCATCAAGAACCTTCCGAAAACCATTTATAACGAGTGTATACTTGCCGTATACTTGATGGTGGGTTGCCTGGTGCTCGTTTCTTTCCTTCTGCTATTTTGGTGTTTTGTAATCTTTAGGGTGTCTGTATTTCCCCCTACTTGCAGAGACTGTAGTCGGTGTGCTGATACTGCTACCGAAGCTGCTGCTGCACTTTCCTTAGGCGAATCTAACAAATTCATTGGATCATAACAACATTACGATTAAAGATCAAATATAATGAGCAACCGACCATGATGACCTTATCTAGCCAATGCTCCCAAAGATTTTGCTATCAGTTCAATGGACAAGATTTTTTTTTACATTGAAAGGTGAAATAGACCAAGTAGATATGGGAATACTCCAAGATGTAGAAAATGACTTGGTGATAGTTAATACTGAAAGCGATGATAAAAACGTTGTTTCACGTCGGGGTCACCAGTTTTTGGAAATTACCAGTATATGTATGTAATACCAAACAGAGATACGGGTGAAAATATCATGATCCAGTATAAATGTGGTGAAGGCAAGACGCGTGCGTTGATATAAAATGTTGAGGAAAATCTAACATAATGATTGCGTAATTATACGTTTGTTTCATGCATAATGTGTCGGTTTCCGAACCGCCATGCCGATGTTATGATTTCACCGACTTCCATGTCGTACCGGTCAAAATTGTTGCGTTCTTCCACACTTCTGGTATCACTATCTTCACCAGCTTTGATTGTACGACCTCCTTCTGCTTGTTGTCATCTTTGACGTTCAAATCGGGCAGCTCACGTCTTGAGAGATGCGTAACGATGATTCGATTTCCATCTTCTCGCTCGATTTCATCCGATTTGTTGACATCTTCCAAACCCAATTGAAACGCCACGTTTTTACTACGTTTGGATGCGCTGCCGCCAGAAACGACGTCATTTTCGGTTACCGTTACTATATTCGACGACTCATCTAGCCCTATATTATGTTCATTGCTAACTATAGCAGCAGAATCTACAATAACATACGATTCTGCGTTATTTTGAATTTTCGCGGTGCTTTCTTCGATTTTATCACTATCGCTATTTTCTTGATTCTTCGATATTCTTCTACCACTTTGTATTCTGCTAATTTCGTCGTGATTTAATTTCGTAAGTTTAGTTATATCGTTGGAATTTAAATAATCAGTTGTTGTGAACGGAACTATGGGTTGCATTTCGCCACTATTGCTATCGGATTTACTGGATACTAACGTGTCATTTTGTGTGTTAACGATGTCTTCTAAATGTCTATATCTTTCATCTAGTAATTGTTTAATATAACTGTCAGATACTTTATTATTAGTAACTTCGTCAGATTGTGTGACACGTGCATTTGAATTAGCAACAGCACTTGGTGATGTAATAATATCATCTAACCTAGTACCTTTTTTTATATGTTGTATATTAGACTCTGTTTGACTTCCGATATTACTACTCTCCGAGAAAGTGCCACTTGTTGTTTTTCTTACCGAATAAGCTCGACTTTTAATTACTCTATTCTCATTTTCTGTAGAGGTCGCTTCGTCTTGTTGTTTAGCTTCTCCTGCTCGTATAACAAAATTATAAACACCGTCATCTACGTTAGTCGATGCCGCATCACTCATCGCTGCTGTATTTTCATTTATTGCATCGACGACTATATTATTATTATTCTGTGATTCTGTTCCGGTAGCAAAGGCATTCAAATCAGAAATATGTACGTGACTTAGATCTCCATGGAATTTGTGAGTACCACGACGGTGATGGCTAGAGCTCCTATGATTAGCAATCACAGGTTGTCTAATAAAAACACTTTGTACACTATCATTATGATTAATACTCTTTCCTGTTAATCTACCTCGGTTTACTTTTTTATTCTCCTCGGTCTTTATAATTTTAGATTTATCACTTGATTCTAATTTGTCTATACTATTTTGTGACTCTATATGAATATCACCAATAGATGAAACTACTGTACCATCAATGGAAACCTGTGCTGCTTGGATATCTGCTATATCAACGGATGCAGTCGATTTTGCTTCATTTGACTGCTGGATATTTAAGTCAGTTTGACTTTTATCATTCTGAGATGATAGAGATTCGCTTCTAGTTATTTCTTCAGTCGAATGTGCAACGAGTGTGTCACTGCCAGATCCGCTGTTTTTAAGGTTATTTGATTCAATGTGAGATGTTCCCTGGTCAATTGTAATAACGTTTACAAGATAATCACCCGCCGTTTCACCATTTAATTGCGATACATTGCTACCATTTTGTTTCTCAATAATAACTATGCCTTCAGCCTGTGCTGTTCTAATACTAGTATTTTTAGTATTATCGATACTTCTTAATGAACTCAGAATAGGTTCGGATGATGTGCTGGCTGAATTTGATTGCAATTCTGAATCCCCTTCAGAATTCATATGTTGTGTATTCAATACACTAGGTTGTGAATATTCAGTGATTGTATCGATATTATCTGATGTCTCGAGTTCAAATACACTAGTTTGTGAAAATTCAGTGCTAGTTTCGATATTATTTGATGTCTCGGGTTCAATCATTACAGAAAGTTCTTTTGTAACTGAAACATTATTTCTTGAATCCTCATTATTCGACTTTTTAGTTTCTAAATTTAACATAATTTCGGTAGACGTTTCTATTGATTTTTTCGAACTTACACTAGTTGTTGAAATCGCTACAGTTTCGGATGAGTCGTGAACTGAACTTATCTGTGACTCAGTTGAGTTTTGTTCTGTTTCTTTTTCAGATTTCTGAGCACGAGGTTGTGAATGTTTGCTAGTACCATGTGTTTCGATAACATTTATTGTACCTGGTATAAATATTGCAACAATTTCATTTGTTTCTGTGACGGCATTATCAAAATATTCATAGCCCAACTTTTTCGAATCTGGATTTGAATCAGTGTTAGTAGAAGTGCCAACTGATTTTTCTGATTTTATATTTTGAATATTAGATTCGTTTTCAATAGTTCTGCTTTCCATAAATCTGACACCATTAGAAGTATTCGTAGAAGATATTTCATTCGCCGTTACAGTAACTACAGAACTATTTTCGCTGTTAATAGTTTTGCCTACATATTTTGTCCCTGAATATCCACTATGTGATCTCTGTTTTCCACGATGCAGTGTGGCATCTGATATTTTGACATCGGTATGAATGTTTCCATTATTTTGATGGTTATTTTCCTTTGTATTTATTTCCTGTCGGCCACCTTGAATATGGGTTACTTTTCGGAATCGTCCTCTACCATGATGTGGCATATTTGTTTGTTCTATATTTTGTTGTTCGCCATTTTCGTTTAACTTCGAGGCAGATTCTACTGTAGTTTGTATATTGTTATGGTTATTGTCTTGAGAGGTTGCAATGAAACTATTGAAGATATTTTGATTGCTTTTTACAGTAGCTGCTTCATTAACCGATAGAATTTGGTTTTTACTCTTTCCGGCAGCAGTAATGATTTTTATTCCATATTCTCCGTTAGTTTCAGATCCTTGGACATTATTATTATTACTGGAGGATACTTCGCTAGATTTGGAGTCATCAATGGCCAAATTTTTTTCACTCTGATTTTTTTTAACCAAGCTAGGAGAACTTGAACTAATTTTATTAGAATGTTCATTTTCTTTTTCAGTTTTTAAATGTACATATTCAGTATTCGTTTCTATTTCACTTGTTACATTATGTAATGAACCATTATTATCTACATTATTTTCATAAACTAAGTAAATCTCGTCCCCCAAATTAGCTGTAGCTTCCTCACTACTAGCGGTGACATTTTGTTGTGTATCGTCGACAACCTGATTAGATGGTGTTTGGTCTACTGTGCCAACCACAAATGAATTCAAATATGAGTTATGTATGTTGGAAATATCTCCATGAAATTTGTGGGCACCGCGATGATGCCCTGTCCTAAGATTAGTAATTACAGGGTCTGTTGCTACTACATTCTGTATATTATCGATATGATTAATTCGTTTCCTTATTACTCTGCCACCACGCACGGTTTTATTATTTTCAGTATTTATCACTCTAGATTTATCATTTGGGATATTTGATTCTGATTTATCGATAGTTGTGAATGATGGTGCTCCTATATTAATCGATTTATCAATAGATTGTGATTTATCTGTGTTTGTTTGTGATTCTGCGCGAACATCATTAGCAGTTGAAACCTGTGCCACGTGAATAGCACCTATATTAATGGATGCAGTCGATTTTGCGTCGTTGGGCTGCTGGATATTTGATTCTGTTTGACTTTCAACTTTTTGAGATGATTGCGATTTACTACCAGATATTTCCTCATATGAGTGTACGACGAACGTATCATTGTCAGACTCGCTGTTTTTAAGCTTGTTTGATTCAATGTTAGATGCTCTTTCTTGAATTGTAAAGACATTAACAGGATTTTCGCCTGATATTTCACCATTTGATTGGGATACAAGACTACCCCTATGTTTCTGAATATTAACCACGCCTTCAGACTGTTCTGTTCTAATACTACTATATTCGGTTGGAGATGTAATCACCACCACAGTTTCAGGTGATGTTCTTGCTGAAGTTGAGTGTGATTCTGCTTCTTTTTCAGATTTAATATTCTGAATATTTGATTCACTAGATTGTGAATGCTCACTGGTAGTGCGCGTTTTGTTAACGTCTGCTGTCTCAGGTACAATTATTAAAACAATTTCTTTTTTGTTTGTAACATTATTTTCTGAATCTTCATTGTTTGTCTGTTTAATTTCTGAATTTGACGTAGGGTCAGTAGAATTTTCTGTTGGTTTGTCCGAACTTACACTAGCTGAAATCAAATCAGTTTTAGGTGATGTTCTTCTTGAAGTTAGGTTTGATTCTGTTTCTTTTTCCGATTTTATATGCTGTATATTCGATTCACTAGATTGTAAATGTTCGCTGCTATTGTGTGTTTCGACACCGTCTGCTATTTCGGGTACGATTATTACGACAACGTCTCCTGTCGCCGCATCAAAATTTTCTGAATCTCCATTATTTAACTTTTTAGTTTCTGAATCTGACTTACTGTCAGTAGAAGTTTCTATTGATTTTTCGAAATGTACACCGCCTGAAATAACAATAGTTTCAGATGATCTACTAGCTGAACTTGTGTGCGGTTCATTTGTGAGTTCTGTTTCTTTTTCTGATTTCTGATCACTAGTTTGTGAATCTTCGCTACTACTTTGTGTTTCAAAATCGTGCGTTGTGTCGGGCATAATTATCACAGTAATTTGATTATTTTCTTTGACAGCATTAACAGAATCATCCTTGCTTAATTTTTTCACATCTGAGTATGAATCAGTTTTAGCAGAAGTTTCAAGTGATTTTTCTGATTTTATATTTTGGATATTAGACTTGACTTCGGTATTTGTACTTTCTAAGAAATTTACGCTAGCAGCAGTATTCGCAGACAATAATTCATTCGCTGTTACAGTACTTGTGTAATTATATTTGCTGTCGCCGATAATGTTGTCTATATGTTGTGTCCTTGGATGTCCTCCACGTGATCTTTTTGTTCCACGGCGCATTGTGGTTTCTGATATTTTGACATCAGTCTCAAAGTTGTCATTGGTATTTTCCCTATTCCTATCTGAATTTGTTTCCTGTTGGCTACCTTGAATATGCGTTACTTTACGGGCACGTCCTCTGCCATGATGTGTCACATTTGCTTCTTCAATATTTTGTTTTTTATTTTTTTTGTGTAAATCTGTGTCAGTTTCTCCTGCAGTCTGTACGTTATGGCTACTACTATGGAATTCTTTGAGGTGAATATTGTTGATATTTTCACTACTATTTGATTTAATTTGGTTTTTACTTTCTTCGGTAGTTGTAATGAATGTTGTCATAAATTCTCCAGTAGTTTCAGATGCTTGGCCATTATTATTGCTGCTAGAGGATATTTCTATAAATTCAGAGCTATCTTTGTCCAGTATGTGTTCACTCTGCTTTTCCTTAACCACGCTAGAAGAACTTGAATTGATTTTGTTAGAATATTCATTTTCTCTTTCAGAGTTTAAATCTAAATCATTTGTATGAGTTTTTGTTTTGCTTGTAACCTTTTGAAGTGAACCATTGCTATGTACGTCCTGTCCATAAACGATGTAAATCGTATCTCCCAAATTAGCCATGGCTTCCTCGCCAATAGTGGTGATATTTTGGTGTGTATCTTCGACAACCTGATTCAATTCTGTTTTTTCTACGGTGCCAACTGCAACTGAATTTAAGTCTGATTTATGTACGTTGGAAAGGTCTCCATGAAATTTGTGTGCACCGCGATGATGCACTGTCCTACGATTAACAATCATAGGCTCTCTTGTTACTATATCTTTTATATTATCGTTATGATGAATTCGTTTACTTATTACTCCGCCACTATATATGTGTTTATCTTCAGTATTTATCAATCTAGATTTATCATTTCGGGTATTTGAATCCGAACTATCGATAGTTGTGAATGATAGTGCCTCTATGTTAAACGATTTATTATTAGATTTTGATTTTTCTACGCTACTCTGTGATTTTTCGCGGATATCATTAAGAGTCGAAACCGCTGCTTTATCAATTGAAACCCGTGTTAGTTGGACAGTTCCTATATCAACGGATGCAATAGATGTTGCTTTATTGGGCTGCTCGATATTTGATGCAGTTTGACTGTCGTCTTTTTGAGGTGATTGTGACTTACTGCTTGGTATTTCCTCAGTTGATTTTATGAAGAGTGGGTCATTGTTAGATGCGCTGTATTTAAAAGTGCTTGGTTCAATTTGAGAGCCTTCTTTGTTAATTGTAGTGACATTTTTAATATAATCGCCGGATGCCTGGTTATTAGATTGAGATACATAGTTATTATTTTGTTCCTTGATATTAGCTACTCGTGCCGACTCTGTTGTTCCAAAACTAGTATCTTCGGTTTTAGATGAATTCACCACACTTTCAGATGATGTGCTTGCTGATATTGAGTGCGATTCTGCTTCTTTTTCAGATTTTATATCTTGCATATTAGATTCACTAGATTGTGAATGTTCACTGCCAGTGCTTGTTTTGATACCATCTGATGTCTCGGGTACTATTTTTAAAACAAGTTCTCTTGTAGCTGTAACATTATTTCCTGAACCTTCATTGATTGCATTTTTAGTTTCTAAATTTGACTTAGTTCCAGTAGAAGTTTCTATTGATTTTTCCGAAATAGAAATCACAACCATTTCAGATGCACTAGCTGAACTTGAGTGCGATTCCATTGCAATTTTTGTGTCTGTTTCAGATTTGAGATCATTAGATTCTGAAGATTCGCTACTACTGTGTGTTTCTGTGTCGCTTACTGTATCAGGTAAAATTATTAAGACAATTTCATTTGCTTCTGTGACCGTATTAACAGAATCTTGACTGCTTGACTGTTTCTCATCGGGATTTACATCAATTTCAGAAAACGATTCAATTGATTTTTCCGATGTTATGTGTTGTAAATTGTTATATTCCGTAGCACTACTTTCGGATTCTAGATCCACTTTAGAACTATTTTTTCTGTCACTGATAGTTATGTCTTCATTACGTGTCTTTGAAAGACCACCGCGTGACCTCTGTCTTCCTCGATGTAGTATGGTATCTGATTTTCTGGCATCAGTCTGATTTGTTATATTGCTTTGTTTATTATTTTTATCTGAATTAGTTTCCTGCTGACCTCTTTGAATAATACGAGTTAATTTACGGACTCGCCCTCTACCGCGATGTGTTACGTTGGTCTCTCCTGTTTTATCATAATTTCTTATAGTCTGTATTTTTTGGTTACTACTTTGTGATTCTTCAACTTTTAAATTATTGTTATTTACACTGGTAGCATCTTCACGAGATTTAATGACGCTAGAAATCGAACTAACTTTATTTTCATTTTCTTTTTCAGATTTTGAAGTTAAATGAAGTTTATTCGAGTCATCTTCGTTTGTAATCTTTTGCGATGACGTATTATTAAACAAGTTATCTCCATAAACAATGTAAATGTTATTTCCTGAAGTTGATGTGGCTACCTTTCTGCTAGTGACAACTTCTTGCTGTATATTGTCGATGTCCACATTTATTTCTGTATTTGCTCCTGTACCAGCTGTAAGTGATTTCAAATCTGAAATATGTATGTTGGAAATATCACCATGGAATTTATGGGAGCCTTGATGACCATGATGCACACCGGTATTCTTACTTGTCTCGCTAGCTGTTGGTTTTCCATTATTGATAGAATGTTGTTCAGTAGATTCTATTAGAACGTGTTGTATATTTGTTACTGATTTATCATCATTAATTTCAGATAAATTCATGGCATTGCTGGATGATTGGGTTTCATCGACTGATTTAATTTTTGATGATCCTTCTGCGCCAGAAAGTATATTTGTAAAATATTTATCAGCGATTTTTGAATTGTTGGGAGAATCAGATTTGCTACCGATGCTCTGATTTTCTTTGTGATCATTATGAGGAATATCGGACGAAATTAGAATAGTTTCGTTTGAGATAACGTTGGCCCCAGAGTTTACTTCGCTCTCTTTTGCATAAACATTCTTGGTAGTTTGTAACGAATCACTAGCCCCATAAACAAGATAAGATGCTGTATCATTATGTTGAGAACGTTCACTCTTGGCGTTTATTTCATTATATAAACTTTCAGAAGTATCGACAATACCTGAAGAAATTATAATAATTTCACTTGATGTTTTAACTTTATCAGCATCAGGAAAATTTGATTGTGTAGTTTCTGAATTTGATTTAGACTCGGTTTCAGATTTAATATATTGAATGTTAGACTTGATTTTGTTATCATCTGCTTGTGAAATATCGGCACTATTATCAGTTTTACTTAGTCTTGATTCTGATGATAATTGTCTACCATTTTCGGCGACTGTCTGTACTGTTTTGGAATTTTCCCCACCTGATATTATAAACGTTACAACGTTAATACCAGAACCCTGCTCTTTTGAGATATTATTATCACCTGTATGTTGTTTGCTGTCTATTTTTTCAATATTTTGGTTTTTAATTGAAGCTTCACTGTTGAGTGGATTTTCTGTCAATTTTATATTATTTTCTTTATTTACAACGTGAACGTTACTTACTTTTACAGAATTACCTACATTGTCTAATAAAACTTGAATAACATCACCTGATTTTTTGGCGATATCAACGGATGAGTCATTCGTTAGTTTTGTGTCGAATTTTATAATTTCTTTATTAGACTTTGTTAAAGTTTCATTGCTATGTAATGATTTGACTATACTGGCATTGCTACTGTTAATGTTTGTTTTATCAGTATCATTTCGGACTTCTAAATTGTTCTGTTTATCACTACGGTGAATGATTCGTTTTATAGTCTTATATCGACCTCTTTGTGTCGCGTTACTTTCTCCAATATTCACAAGTGTTCTTTCATTGTTATTTAAAACCGTATCTTCTGCTACTACAGCTCCAGCGAAATGAATAGAATGTCCATTAGTTACTATTGATGCAGTTTTGTTTTGCTGATTTTCAATCTTGACTGAAACTTTATTTCCTCTATTTGCATTTAGGTCTTGTGTGTTAGGTTCTCCATCTTGATTTTTGGTGACTATTTGATTTTTCATTATTTTGCCGCTTCCTCGAATATTTTGGAAATGTTTGATATCTTTTTGCGTTGCATTATTTTTAATCTGTGAACTAGTAAAAATATTGTCATGAGCACGTGTTCTATTAATGGCATTGATATTGTGTTCATCATTTAAGTACTTGTTTAGTATATTGGAAGTGTTTGTGACTTTTTCGACGATGTCTGTAGTTACTTTTTCTTCTAGTGCTCCTATCGATTTGGAAGAGTGGCTCAAATGATCATCTATTAGTTCCTTTATAACGGTAATAGTTATATTTCCGATTGCGTCCATCGTTTCTGCCTTCGCTGCATCTACTGTTGTATTGACAATTTTGGTTGTTTGATTTTTGCTGAGTATACTATTCAGAAGATCTTCGTAGTATTTAATTTTTTCGGAGCATCCGCAATTATTTTTCGTTTCGACTGAATCATTGTTGTTTATAATTATAATTGATCTCAATGTGGTCTCAGAATTCTGATTAGTTTCCGGCATTTCTTGCTTGACGCCTTTAGGAAAGCTTAAAATATAATTTTCTGCATTTTTCGTAACATCGGTGGCGGTTATCCATTGTATATCAGGAGAATCAGTAGTGGTTTCTGCTGATAACACCATTGTTACATCTTCATTATTATGTTTATTGGTATTTTCTATGGATTGCGATGATATAAGTTGCGAAGTTTGATGCGAATCGGTTTGATTTATCTGGACGCTAATGATATTAGGGGCTGTTACGCTTTTGTTTTCTTCGGTTATGTTGCTGTGTTGAGTCTCGGTTTTGTTTGCAATTCTGGCTTTTATACGATTAATTCTTCTTCTCGCTGTTATTGATATAACACTTTCAGTAGAGTCATTGATATTTTCAGAATAATTGATATTTTCTTTGTCACCTGTAGTATTAAAAATCAATATTTCACAAGTTAATCAATATTTGTGGGAATTTCAATAAGAAATTTTATAATAAATCGAAAAGCAGACCTTGTTCTGTGGGTGGGGTTGTTGTTTGACCTGGAAGTCGCCTCCTGAAGCCAGGACGAATGCGAGAGTTGGTCACTGCTTTAGTGGTTACGCTTTTTTCGGTGGTACTTGTGGGTCTGGTAGTGGTGATTCTTGTAGCATGTTGTCTTCTGGTGGAATTTAATACTTCTTTTGCAATTGGTCGAATCGGTGCTGCTGTGAACGTTTCAAGGCTCGCGCTCTCATTTTCTTCCTTACTGGAATATGTATATACACATTTAATTTTCTAATTTAGTTAGTTGGAATATTGTTAAATTGCTAATGCTCACCTATTTTCTTCTGTGGAGATTTTTTCATCTGAAGTGGTCTCGCGGCTGTTAGATCGAACTGAGACTGGTCTTCTGAATATGATCCTCTTCCTCGTAACCAATTTCTGTTAATGTGAACTCAATGATGAAGAGAATATTTCTTTTAATTCTATTAGGTAATTTATCAATTCTTACCTTTTCACCTACTTCTTGACTAACATCACTTTGTTTAAGCACGTTCATTTCCGTCGTTGTAGTCTAAAATTTAGAGAAATATTTTATTTTGTTTTTTTATTGAGATCAAGCAATCTACATCATGCTACGTGCAAGCAATACAGTGAATATGATCCGATTGTCTACATACATTTTATAATAAAGAAAATTTACTTCTACTGTTCAAATGATGATTGGGTCACATGCTGTGAATGTGATTGAATGAAAACCAGTGATTTTCTTTTGTGTGATCGTCGAGTGTTAGTATATTTGAGAGAATGTTAGTGTTCAATTAACTGAAAACACTTTTATTTAAAAACGATGTTTATTAAAATAATCACGAAAAATAACAAATTGCGAAATTGGTTTTATATCAGCGATCTGATTGAAAACATTGTTTTTTTTCATCTATATTACAAAATATATATTTATTTACAAAATGCTATTTTTAATAATACGTATTATGCGATATGACATAGATTCTTATGTTTCTTATGAATATGGTATGCCACTCTAATTCTAAAATATTTACAATAAATAAAACTGGCGTTCTCTTACTTTTAAAAATTATTTTGTATATCAATGCTTCAGAATTTGTACTGCGAGAAAATGGTATTTCTGGCATGCTCTTTTAAGGCAACGATGTATGTAAATTTCGATGATTACATTTTTTAACAATTTTTAAACCATCGTAGTGAACCAACTAGACAGCTGAAAAAAATATCATAACTACCTTTCTTACCTACATATCTATTTTAGATTTTTCAAAAAGGATTGAAATTTTGAGAAAAAAAATCTGAAAGCTACACAGGAAATGTTCATTTTAGAGTATTTTTGAACTCATCTTTCACACTAAAGAGTAGGAACAAGAAGCTCAAAAAAAATAGTCAGGCATTTTAGCAATAGTCATAAAGTACGCGACTATCGCAGAATTAAAAAAAAAGTTTTTCTCGAAAGTTTCATAGATATTAACTTTTAAATATCAAATATTGCATCTTTTTTTAATTTTGATTATTTTACATAAACTATATACATAAAACTTGCAGTACCAACGATTTTCTCAAATATCAGTATATTTCTAAAATAATATTTTCTATAGCCCGTTTCTATTATATTTTTTATACAAATGCGCCGAGCGAAGACGCTCGAAGTTCTTATGAGATTTGTATGACATTTTTTGTACACACATCGTTGCCTTAATGAAAGAAATAATAAATAGAGTGAAAAAAATTCACATAGAGTGAATTGGGTAGCTGAATAAGCGTGTGTGTTGATATATGTATGTAGACAAAAATAGGATGAAAGCATACTGTAGTGAATAATGAAAATGAAAATTTTTGATGCAGCACCACCTACATACACCGTCTTACTTACACGTATAATCTACACACACGCTCACTCTACATAGCATAGCCACATCTGTGAGCGAAAATAGGTCGACAGAAGAATAAACAGAAAACTGTGGTTTGTACAATGCGGTGATAAGACGCCATTTATAACTAGACATAAATAAATTACACAGAAAAGTTACCAAAATTAACATGACATCACTATCGACTAAAGCTTATGATATAATCGCTATAATACTTCAGACACAATTATATGTTAAAGTTATGACGATACGTAAAGTTATTGTTTTATTTGGTAAGTTTGTTAGCCTATAAAGTGTTGGATATTTACAGATTGAGCCTTCCGATGACTTTGTAAGGTATCTAGAGAGGTTTTTAGTTTCATGAGTTGACCGATGTGTTGTTAAGATTTTGTAATCTACTGCGGAGGAAATTGGATCTGATATCTTTGAGGTTGTTGGGTCTGTAGACGAATCGTGTGGTGTTGGAGGGCTGGCGGCGGGGGACGAACCCGGGGCTGAGAACGCGCGTGCTGTTCTGCGACTTGACACTTGCCGGAATATTCTGTACCCTTTTCCCTAACAAGGGCGGACGATTTTGGACCGGTTTTGCAGTTGTTGCTATTTTCGCAGATGGAGACTCGATTTTGGCCGTGAGATTGGCGCTTTGCCTGGGGAGTGTGATCCTCGGTCGTTTCCTTATCAAATTGAATAGACCTTCATTTGGGCTCCTGCTTGAAAATGAAGCGACTGTTGTCTTGGCGGTCGCCCCGACGGTTGTCGCGGTCGTGGCCGACGCTGCTGTGGCCACCGTCGATTCGACGGCGTTCACAGTAGTCGGCTCTTCGTCCATTTGCACAACGATAGCCTCCTGTCCTGTTATGTGCACTGTGTATTCCGGTTTCATATCTCTGATTCTCGCATCTGGAACTCCTTGCAACTCTTGCCCCTTGACGAACGTTTTCACCTCAGAGTTTAAAATATTTATCTGAATGATTTTATCAATCGCTCTAGTCTTATTACTTTTTACATCCTCATCGGTACCATTCTTCGCCGCAGTTATATAAACGGGATACACGTTAGATGTTTCTTCTATAGTAGGGGAAAATAATCTTTGTATTGAAAGAGTGGAAGTTTCTTCAGCCCCTTTAGTCTGAGTAAGTTCCTGGATTATATTCAGCATCGATTTATTTTTAATAGTCTTATCTTTATCGCGTTGCTCATTTTCGTAATACGCCGCAGGCACGAAACTCCACTGGACGGGAAACGCGCTGTCCTCTTCAAAATTATTATCAATCCTTCTAATGGCATGAACGATCGGACTATCGCTCGACCTTATTTCTTCGTTTTTCTTCACCGAATTCACACTTTCTAAAGCGACCAAATTTTCTCTGTTGCTATTATCGTAAAAGTCCCTCAGGTTGCGCGCGTTCCTCGCTTCGTCGATTCGAATCGGATTCACCGGCAAAATATCTATCGGGTACTCGTGACTCAATTTCGTTAAATATATCGGAATTTCGTCTTCGACTATCTTAATGAATTTAATCCTTGAAACTTCACCGATCTCCTCAATTTCTGGTTCTTTTTCCAGTACTTCCTGGCCGTTTTCAACGGATTCAGTTTCGTTTTTGGAGTTCAAGTGAATTTTTCTGGATTTTGAAGTGATTTGGGTTTCCCGACTGACTGAGAATAATTTCTCGAGAAAACCATCCAGAAGACGGTTTGTTTTTTGGTCATTTGCGAGTTCTTCAGACTCAGTCGTTATAGCGGTAGTATTTTGTGATGACTTGTCGATTACAATATTCTCTATATTAGCCTGGGTTGTCTCTATTTTAAATTCGGTTGTAGTAGTCGGCGGATTCGTTATCATCTCAGTTGTTACCTCAATAGCATCTGTTTCGTATTTGGGAGCGGTCGTCGTTACGGTATCATCTCTCGCCATAGTAGTTTCTTCGACAGGAGGCTGGGTCGTGACAATTAAATTTATTTTCTTTGGGTGACTAAACAATATCTTGTGTTTTTCATTTATAGTCTCTCTGGATAACGTTATGTTTGGTTTGTCTGATAAATTTTTCGAATAAAATCCGATGGGTTTGTTTTCTACGCGTATTTTCGCTGTAGCATTATCTACTTCTGGTTTCTCAGTGGACGGCGGCCTCACATATAAGTGATCTTCGGGAACTAGGACAAGGGGCTCCTCTTCGGATTCTTCCTCGAATTCGTTGCTGCTATCGCTCGATTCAGTCTCATCGAAATCGCTCTCGTACTCATTGTCAGTTTTTATGACAGTTTCCTCCGATTTTGTCGTACTCCTCGCAGTCGTGAACGGTCTCCTTAACGGATTCTTGGTGAAGAGTTGCTTTCGCGTTACTGGCGCTTCAGTCTTTTCTGTTGGTGATGGGGATGGTGTTCTTGCGGTGGTGTAAGTGCCCACGTTGTACTTTCTGCTGAACGCTTTAATCGTGGATGCGGTAGCAGCGGTTGCTTGTGTGAATTTTTTGACTGGTCTGAACGTGGGGCTAAATGTACGGGGTCTAAGCGTGGATGTAGACGATGGCTGTTCCTCTTCTGTGGTTGTAGCCGTAGCGGCAGTAGTTGTTGGGGTCGTTGTTGCAACTGTCGTCGCAGCGACTGTAGTCGCAGCAGTCGTGACGATAGACGCGACTGTCGTTAAAGCTACAGGTGTTGTTGTTACCGCTGCAGTCTGTTCTTCGGTAACAGATGTTGTTTCATTTTCCACGATAGAATCTTGCGTCGTTATCTCATCAACCTTCAACGTTGTCGTTATTACAATCTCCGTCGGAATCGAAGTTGCAGAATCTATCGTAGTCTCAACTGGTATCACAGTTGTAGTTATGGGTACAATTTTTTTGCGTATCACTTTTCTCACCCTCGATATATTCTTCGGCGCTTCTTCAAACGTTTCGTTTTGTGTTTCATTCAAATTCGGATCTTCATCGAGGGCATTAGCGGTATCATCATCGACGACTTCATTTTTTAAAGGACGACGTCTCCTGATCACTTTTCTTACTCTGGTTCTATTGCCGCTGTTTTCTTGTTCATTTTCTAAATGAGTAGCATTTTTGGTGGTGACCGATTCGGATAAATTAATGTTTTCAATTTGTGATGTTGTAGTTTCGATAGTGGTTATTCTCGTGCCCGGTTTTCGGTTAAGAGCGAGATTGGCATTGTGCAGCCTGCTAACTAAGTTATTGATATTGCCAGGTCTGCCCGTTGTAGTAGGGGATTCCGGGATTATGTCATTCTTCGTAGTTCTGGAGAAGGGCCGCGGACTGAACCTGGTTATTTTTCTGACGAGTGGTTTTTCCGTGGTCGTCGTGGTAGTAATCTCGTCGTCAGAAGCACTTTCGTTGTCTTCGTCGTAGCCGTAGCTATCGTTTTCAGTTTCCGATTGGAAATCGTCGTCGAGGGGTGAAAGACGGAATCTGCTTTTGCTGCGAGATAAAACGATAGCGGGCGTAGCCTGAGTGTCCTGCGTTTGGGAGTCTTCCACTTCATCAACCGAAGCGGCGACGGCATTCGTAAGACCGATTCCTGGAGCTTTCCGTGCACGAGGAACAAACTTTCTAATTTCTGGACTTACGTTAAACCTGGACTGTATTCGTGTCTTTGTGCCGTAATCGGTTATGACCCCGTCTTCTTCTTTGCGCGAGTTGGGAGTGGTCGATCGAATAAGTCGGTGAGCGCGAGGTGTCACCTCATTGGCGCCGGTCTTTCTGCCCCGTATCCTATATCGGATGCGTCCTCTCTTGCCGCTTACATCATCGTCATCGGAAAAGGCGATATCGTTATTAGGTGTGAATATTTCATCGTCGCTGACGGCCGGCAGCGGTGTGCTCGAGTACGTAGGTGTGCGTGTGCGTAAATGTACGGATGTGCTTTTACCGGTTATCAGACCTAGACCACTTACCTCTGCCTCTACTCTAGATGTAGTGGTTTCCTCCTTGACTATAACTGGTTCTTCATCAGTCTCCGAAAGGTAACTCTCGACGATGGCGCTGTTCTTAAGGGTTGTTATGCTAGTGCTGAGTACCGAAGCAACGTTCTCTGGAGCAGCATCAGGTGCCGGTGTAGATTTTCCTCTCTGGATGATCATGTATTCCGGTTTTATCCGGTATTTTGTATTCGAAGGGGTGTCGCTGCCGAATCGAGAGGAACTTCCTTCTTTCTCTTCCTCGAAAGCTGAGGCAGAGGTTTGACCACGAATGATGTCCGTATACCTGAGAATAGTGCCAGTGATTAATAATAAGATTGTAACCACGGGAAATAACTTCATGATGATGTAAATGTAAGAGTTCTTTACCATACGTTGCATAAATGATGTTAGTAACATGTAAATTCATGTTAGATTGTATTTGTATATTTAAGAATAGTGCGCCAAAATTTAAGACAAGTGCTATATTTAAACAAGTCTGTCTTCAGTAATGACCCATTCAACATCAACACTAAGAGACGGCGCTTCTTCATTAGTTAAAATTGCTTACTTGATCCCATTATTGCCAAAAGACTCCTCTTCATTTTCCGATTTCTCTGCATTATCAATTACTTCATCAACTAGATTATCAATGTCCACCTCGGTCTCCTGAGGTACGCTCGGGCCTCTATTTCTCACTATCGTTTGATAACTGAAATAAAAAATATTGCAGATTTTCAAATAATTTTACAATTAATTATATTGTATTGGTAGTGTAGTACTTACTGCGGTTTATGTCTTAGGAATGTGTGTGTCTGCGTTTGTACTTCTGTCTGACTATTAGTCGGTTCTCTTTCGGCATCTTCGCTGCGGTATCTGCAATTATTATTATTTTTTATTATATATTTTATCACATTAAGTTTATCACTCGAAACTTTATTTTCGTGTATATACTTTTATAAGTTTCCCGCGTCATTCTAAATCAGACATGATGACGAATTTCAAAGTATTCTAGATTTCCTGAAGGACCTGATTTCTGGGGAACCTGAAATTGTGGCGGTAGTATGCGGAAATATTGCACTCCTCCTTCTTGCCCCCCCCCCCTGCTACGTTAACATAGAGCTGAAAATGATTACAAAAGAAGATGACGTACTTAACTACTGAGCTGACACTATTTCAAGAGGGTGACGCTGTTACTTAAAAACCGTGACGAGTTACCACAGCACGGCTTCAGAACAGTTCAGGGTTTCAGCTGGCTACAGATTGCACTTATCCCCCTGGGTGAATAGCAATTGTGTCGCAAATGTTAGGCAGTACTTGTGTGTCTGCGTTTCTACTTCTATATGACTGTTGGCCATATTGGTCTGTTGGACTGTTGGTGATAGACATAAAATCACGGCGGTTTTACTAAAGCTTGATAGGGTATCTAGCTCCTTATCGTGATGCTGGGTGCCTGGGATAGACAACCTCAAGGCCATAATTATTAAGTATATATTTAGATTTAGATTTAAGATGGGCGAGCCCATCACCCCGATGCGTTTCAACGAACTTTATCGTTATATCGCCCCAAAATGAAATGTACAGAATTTGGACATTACATATCCACAATCCAACTACCCCACTGCCATGCTCTCACTGACTAATACCCGGAGGAGTTTAAAAGAAAGCGGGGGTAAGTAGGTACCTCAAGTTGCTTATCCTTAGAAACGATACATGGGCCACCCGATTTCGGGTGAAAGTTGCCGAGTAAAGGACACCCCGTACCCGCGATATTCCAGTAAGGAATGCCGCTCGCTTGAGGTAGATAACCGCGCAAGCGATCTCGAACCTGCAACTAGACGGGTGGTTGGAGAAATCCGACCAAATCTGGGAGTCAGAGGGTGAGGCTGCCCGCAGGGTGGTACTTCCCTGTGCCTCGCCGCAAGATATTGGCCTCTGACGGGCAGTGGTGGAGCTTGGTACGTAGATTGTCTACGTCCCCAAGTCTCTGTGTCTCGCCTCAGGGTGATATAGCGATAAAGTTCGTAGAAATGCTCCTGGGTGGACGGGTTCGCCCGTAGCAGATGAGACACACTAAATATGTCGTGATAACGCGGCATTCCGTAACTCGGAATATCGCAGACCCGTGGCGTCCTTTACTAGGAAGGCCACCCGAGATCCGATGGCCATCGGGTCGTTTCTAAGGGTAGGTGACGATAGGTCGACACCTACCCTCGCGCCTGACGAAGCATTACGCAACTAGACTCCCGCGACTATTCGTAATTATTGAGCAAGGTAGGTAAACAGATCAATACAGCAACCGTCCAGGGCCGCCCGAGGTGTTACCCCAGGTCCGACCGCAAAGCAGGTTTCACCGGATTAGTCCCTCTTCAGAGAGGCTGCCGGATGGGAGCTGAGCCAAGAGTCGGGCCGACCGGTGTAACATATGGCCATATGGCCCGAACTGCGCAACTTCATTATTAAGTTTGTCTGGGAATTAGCTATATGAGAGATGAATGTCTTGATGAATAAAAATGTCAAGGAAAGGCACTTCATTTTATTGGAACGCTGGCCTGCTGCTGGTAATGACAAGCCCCGTTCGGATCCGAAAACGTACAGAGCAATCACATTCTTACCCATCTTATGGAAGGTGCTTAAACTCATTGTACGCCATCAGCTGAGAAGACACTGTCTCCCCAGAACGAGCTCTGTTTAGCATTATCCGAAGAAAAAGCACGGAGGACGTCATTATATTCGCGAAGGACTGATTCTGGAACTACGAGGGATCATACATCGTGAGAGTCTTCTCTGGTGGCGGATGGTGCCTTGTAAGTTCCAAGCCCGTCGGTGCCCGAACAATTTGGTGAAAGTTATGAAGAGCTACTTTTCGGACATGTCTGTTACGATTATGTATGATTACACTAGCATAACCAAGATTCCCTTCGGACTGGCTTTTCCAGAAGGGTGCACCGTCAGCACATATACGGACGATGCCCTTCTCCTTGTGGGCGGTAGGAGTCGCACTGATGACAAGAGAAGGGTGACCGGTTGGTTGGATCTGCATAATAGGTTATCTTTCTCCCTGGCTAAATCTCAGGAACTGTTCCTTAAGGGACGCTTTCAACACTACATACATGAGGCCACGTGACAACCTACCATACATTTCTTACTACGAATAAGAAACTCTTAATTACTAAACCAGAATGGACCCTAAATATACAGTTAATTTGCACCAAGGAGACTTCTGAATGACAATGGGCAGCTTCATGGTGATGACAAAGTAGTACCTGCGGACGAATTCCAGAACAAACCTTACTATAGAATCATAGATTATCAAAATCAACGTATCCCAAAAAGTGTACACCATAGCATGATTGTGTCGCTCGAGCTAGTTTCTTCAAAATGGAGAAATTTCTCTACTCAGAATACGAAAAACTAGGTGCTACTTATGCTCCGCCCTCTTCTATGGGATGGAAAGACAGCTCATCACCTAGACCCTGTGGAAGATACTGGATGTCTTCAAAATGTTGATATATAAGAAAATGCCCCGCATTTCGTGGAATGTTAAAGTGAAGAATCAAATAAGGAAGGATATAGGATTACTCCTTGAAATCAAAATCATAATCCCAATATTTAGGACAAGTACCTAATAGGATAACGCAAAGATATATAGATAAAGCAAGTGCAAATAGGATAAAGCAAGGGAGAATAGTATCCTCAACGACAAGATATGGGCAACTACAAGATCACTGTTTCGTGCAGCAGCTTCGAGACTGATGATATATATGATAATAGCTAGCCTTCCATAAAAGAAAACTTACCGATTCGTCAGTTCAGATTCCGTGATGGTTTGCTCAGTGGTCGTGGGTCGATTGCGGCGAATATTGACATAGCGTGGAGAACTGTTTCTTGACGAACTCTCAGTTACAGAAGACTCCTGTTCCCCGGATTGTTCTACCTCCGTGAACTGGGAGCTGGTCCTGAATCGAGATACGGAACTCAAGGAACTGGTAGTAGAGGACAGTTCTGGAGTAGTAGCCTCGGTCGTCGGGCGGAAACGGTTGATAGTCGTGTACCTGAAAAACCACAATACTTAAATCTGTAAGACCTACACAGACGAAAAGTACGTATCTATACATGTTTCCCTCTTCACTCGCCTGCATTAGGATGCTTACAGGGAAGTGTTAGCATTCATCCTCCTGGGCAGAGAAGAGGATATACGCCATTTTAGCTGCCCGGGTAATGGAAAGAAAGATATCGCCCTTTCGTAGTCTACCGTTAAGTGATAAATAGAAGATCCAGGAATGTTGTATATGTTCGTGTGTTAAGCTTGTCTGCTGAAATTCTTAAGCTAGAAGACGGAAGCGGGCGGGACGACCCAAGTAAACTTTGCAGGGGATCATTACGAACTCTAGTGTGTAAAAAATAACGTAAAAGTTAGGGTCATATTATTAGGGATCATCTGAAGACAAGCAGCCCTATTATGTTAGAGCTCTCGCAGTTGCTCAATTTGGTACTATTAAACTCTCGTTTTTTGTTACTTCTATCGGAACATAGGCGATTTTCTGACTCTGGCAGAGAGAGTCGCTGACATTTCGCAGTTAGGTACTTCGTGTTATCAGTGATAAAGTGACAGGTTGCTGCGTTAGAATTTTCACTCAGGCGCTGTGATTGTTTTCTTAGAAAAACTCGATGTTTTCGGTTAGGTAAACAAAAATTTTTAAAATGTCATCGTTTAACGCTTGTAGGAGAGGAAAACTGAAAAAAGCGGCACGATAACATTGATCTACGGATTTTTGCGATGTCGTGTGATCCCTTTGTGTCGCAAAATATAAAGTTTGGAAATATGTATTCGTTGTTCCCATAGAGATACAGGTCCCGCCAGGGATCTTGATCCCTCACACACTGGCTCAAATCGCATGTATTGTATTTATTAAACACCAATGCAACTAAACCAAAAAGAGATAGAAATCGCTTAAAACCACGAGAATGAGGGAGACGCTCAGTTTACGTTCGACGACGTCGACTCGGGGAACTTGCACTACTAGTAAAGGCAGACGCGTAAATAATAATATCGTTTTGTATTGTGCTGAAGTCCTGTGTTTGTGTTGTGCTGAATTCCTGTATGCAATATAATTTTTTTTTATATTATTTTTTGTGGTGATCGTCGTTTAATATGTCGTCAAAATGAAATTTGAAAAATAAAAATCTGAACTCCCAGAGAAGGAAATATGATACCAGCTCTCAGCCTTTTCATATGTATTACCATTGATTATAGGTCTAGATAGACTTATATAATCAAAGGTTATGAAAGTCTACGAAAAGAAAGAAACCGATCACTTTAAAAACAAGTAGCTTAAATATGATGCATCTGAGTATTCAAAGACTGGAAAAGAAATGCCTAAACCTGGAAGTTATCCTGAACAAATAAGATACTCTGCAATGTAACGTTCGTTTAATATAATATTATTTTTTGTAATCACTGCCGTCTATTGATAAATTAGAAGCTTCTTGATAGTACGGGCACCTCACATAGACGACG
>JAOPUG010000384.1:12385658-12396717 GCA_027564375.1 Micropterix facetella | reverse complement strand
TGAATATACTTTTATAAATGCTAAGAATAAAAACTGATAAATTTTAACTTCCTTAAAATAAATCAATTTCATTTTCATTTCAATTTGCATAAATATACTTACCTAGGCAATAAATATCTTTTGATGTATATATGTCTGCTACTCAATCACTCATAACAATTATTATTATCTATGTATTGTCGGGCTGAGTTAAAATTTTGTATGTAGGTCTACAATGAGTCGATTTAACGCAGGTAATATGAGAATGTATGACCACCAGTTACAAAATCGCTCTTTATGTAGTTACATGTAAAATAATTTAGAAAGCAATACCTTATTATAGAAATAGAAATAACACATTGAGAAGCCAATAGTCTTTGCCTAGAAGTATACGGCACGGTACAATTTCTCCGAAAAATGCCAAATTATACTCATTTCTGAAATTGGTAATAAAAATAATGAATTTTAGGAAATTACTAGCTGTACCCCGCCACGCGTTGCTGTGGCTTAGTCCCGATGCCGTTCTGATGCCCGTTCTTTTACGTTCAACAGATGGCGCTCCCATTACGTAAAATATTTACTAAGTATAACGTGTGTTGCTTTTACGTCCAACAGATGGCGCTTTAACATGGCTTTAACTATCACAGGTGTGAGATATATACAAAAACACGCGCGTATTCGTTTGTAACGTTTTGTTAAAATTTCAAAGTAATCGGCGAAGAACTTTCGGAGATTTAAGATTTGGACCAAATGATCATTTACATGTTTTTGTTATAAATAGATACATAGGGGGTGGGGGATGAGCCGGGGGTGGAGGGGGTGCCCAAATATCATTTTCTCCAGTTTCACGCAGATATCTCCAAAAATGTTAGGGTTAGCTATATAACTTATTTTACGAAAATAAATTATGTGAAATATCCTAGAAATAAGGGTGTATTCCTTTTACTATGTGACCAATACTTTAGGATTAATAGAGGGTTTAAATTGTTAAAAAGTTAAAATTAAATTGTGTTGGTTATTTAATATTTAAAAATCTTTAAAAGCTTACACTGTAAACTTGTCTTTTTCATTACAATAACCATCGTCTTCTCGTTCAAATCAACGGAGACACCATTGTTACAACCTCCCAGGCAACCGTTGTAAAGTAAACTGCATTTAAGGTGGCTCATCGCGTTTTTTCATTTCCCATACGTTCCTAATATATAGACGTTATATGTACTATTTATTTAATAAAATTGTCCAAAAATTAACTTTCCACGTGCTTGATTGTATGTACTTGCGACATTCAGAAGCCTTTCATTCTCATCAACAAATTAGTTATTTAATGTAAAGTAGTCATTTAATTATGGAGGTTACGTCAATACAGTTGGGTTAGCCGGAAAGTAAATATAGTAAACAAATCATACCTATTACTTTAATGTATTCTAAACGCAAGGGAAAATATATAAATGAGTTGTTACGAACAACCTTTAATACTAGTTTTGTATCCGCAGTTTTTAGCATCACCACTTGTGCAACATCAGAAAAGATAGTACAAAGCCAGGGGCGGGAGTATATAAGGTATAATTGACTCCAAGCTTCCACCTGTTCCACGCTTGTAACTCACACTTCAGGGGGCAGTTGTTTCCCCAGCCACTCTTGTACTCGGTGGTAGAATCTGATGGCGTGATGTTTCGCTGATTTTAACATAGGGGAGAAAAGGAAGGCAGGTTCGGGTTTAGTGTTAGGGTTTAGAAAAAATAAGTAGCGATGGCGTGTAACAGAATTCGCTTTTTGGTACACGTCCCAGTTTTTCCTTTAAGTTGGCTATTCCTTTAAGTTGGCGAGTTATGCGGCGCCAAACCAACGATCGCAAGGGTATAAAAATATATTTATAATTTTAATATAGAACTAATAACGACACGAAAATATATATAAAATAATTATAAAATAAAGTTGGGTATTCGATAGGTTGAATGAAATAATATTTGAATTCGGCGGACCGGCGCGCACGGCGCGTACGCAAGCGAACGCGCCCTGTTATATGCTGGTTCGAGCGCTATCGCATTGCATACAAACAGCCAAGCTCGCCACTCCCGCCAACGCCTCCCGCACCACTGCTACGCTCACGAGTTGGCGCTGGGAAGAGCGCATATTTATTGTATACAATTTAGTCTAGTCCCGGCGCCGTGTATGATGCGCTTTAAGCAAAACGGAAATCGTGTTTTTACTGCATTTTCGTTAGATAGCTTTAGTTAATTTATAATAAAATTTGTTTGTTAGATAGGGATTGCATTTTATTAGTGAAAATGGCGAACTCCAGTGCGAAATCGACAATAGCCGATATTATGGAGAAACCGTTCTCAACGAGGACATTTCCCGACAAACTTTCAGTTGTTCAGAACGGTCGCACTTGTCCATGTTTGTCCAATTTAATATCAGTGTATAAAGACACCAAAAGAGAATATATCAGAAGTTTTAAAGACAATCAATACACTCTATATTCGTGATTATCTGGCTGTGAAAACAAACCAAAACTGTTTTGTTGGCCTTGTTTACTTTTATCGCGAATTGTTACTCCGTGGAATTCTACCGCCGTGGACAATCTGAACTCTTTACAGACTCCAAAAAAGCACAAAACCAGTACTTTACATTTGTAAAGTGTGCTCAAGTTAGCAAATTTCGGTGACATCGGGATTGACGAATCCTTAGTTAGCAAACTCGATCTTTCAATTCCCAGCACATCCTGAAGGTTAAACAAAACAGCGAAGTACTTAAACGGTTAATAAATGTCACCTGTTTCCTCGCTAACTAAGAATTACCATTTAGAGGCCACGACGAGACCAGCAGTTTATTTAATCGAGGTAGCTACATAGAACTCCTAAATCTACTGAAATAATATGATGTGACACTTGTACAACTGATTTTAAAGCTACTTCAATGGCGAACCAAAATGCCTAATAAAAACTGTTGGCGAGCTACTTCACAGTCACATTTATGAACAGATTGGGATATCAGAATTGGTTGCAATTATGCTGGATGAGACCTCAGATATACAAATGAAATCCCAGTTATCAGTGATGCTTCGATATTACTTTAAAAGCAAAATTCGCGAAACTTTTGTTGGATTTATTGACGTGAGCTCGGGTCGATCGGGGATGACCTGTTTCAATTGGTGGAAATCATTTTAAATAAATATACTATGAAAGAAAAAATAGTTGTGCACTCCTACGATGGAGCCGCAGTAATGAGTGGACTCGTAAATGGATTAAAAATGAAAGTTAAAACTTATGTCCGAAAGCTATTTTGTCCACTGCTATGCTCATGTTTTGAATTTAGTATTATCTCAAGGTTTGAACAATATCAGCGGATGCAAAATATTATTAAATACGTTGAATGGCATTGCAATATTTGCATCTGATTCAAGTAAAAGAACTTTTGCTTTAAAAGAATATTTAAAGCGATGAATTCCTTATTTGGCCATAACAAGATAGTACTTCAGTTCTCGGCTGGTTAACGTAGTGCAAACGTACAGAGAAACTATCGTGCACTATTTTGAAAATATTAAAACAGACGACAGTAACACCTGGGAAGGCAATTATCACAAGGCTGCATCTGGATATGTAAAATTCCTGGAAAGCTTCGAAACCGCTTTTCTTTTAAACACTTTTTCAAAATTATTTACTCATTCGGATGTGTTATTTAATAACTTACAGAATGAAACTGTCGATATAGTATATTGTGTTAACCAAATAAACAAATTTGACGATTTTTTTGCAAATTCAGAGAGAAGAAGGCTTTTTGGAGGTTTGACAGTCAACTTCGTATACGGTAACATATCACGAAGAAAGACGTAAAGTTTGAAATGATCAATTTGATTCCAATGAAACAAAACAGAAAAAAATGTTCTATGAAATTGTTCATAATTTAATCATGCAGGTATTTGAGCGGTTTTCATCGTTCGAGAAATTATAATATTTCGATTTGTTAAACGCAAAAAATTTCAACGAGTACAAGCAAACAAATAAATTTCCGGAAGAATTGATAAACAATTTAATTAAATCATACCCTGACGTTTGTGAAAAGAGCGAATAAAAAAATGAATTGACTGTACTATACGCAAGTGGTGAGTCCACCCAAAAACTTAGTCCACCCAAAAAATTGTTATGCCTTATGACATTACTCTAGATAGTCAAAATATATTTCTGGGACTTTTGAGCAGATCTATAGACTTTCAAAACTGATCTACACGATATCAGCCACAACAGCATCCATAATACGAAATTTTTCTGCTTTAAAATGGATAAAAACTTACATTCGCAGTACTCAAGGCTAAGAGAGACTCAGTAATTTGGCACTCATATCTGTGGAAAAGGAGTTACTGGCAGAGTTGAGAAAGAAGGAAGACTTTCACGATCGGGTCATCCAAATTTCTTGTCCGTGGAGCGAAGAGTCGATTTTATGTCCAAATAAAATGTGACAATGTAAGTCTAAGTAAAATTAAGAAACTCTATGTAAAACTATCAGTCTACTCAACTCAATCTGCACACCTAAACATGGAAATGTGCTGTCAGTGCATGTGCACCTTGTCTTCACCTTATGTAAATCATGTGTATTAAAGTAACTTGGTGATTAATTTGTGCCCACCTAGTTTATTTTTGTTAGGTTTTTGATGTTATAGTTAGTTACAATAATTATAATAATATTATAGTTATAATAATTAGTTAATTATTAATAATTAGATTTGGAAAAAAATGGTTTAAATTGTCATCAATGAAAATCAATTTTGTGATAATTTTGCATATCGCCGTATCTGATGTCCCTTTCCGTTCACTTTTAAATACTTATCTTATTTTTAAAATTATGTAATTTAATGTATGCACAAGCCATTCGTTACTTGGTACGCTTGCCTTAGTACGGGCCTAGACCTAGTTAGACGGCGTAGATAGTGAGAAGAAATACTCGGCTGCGTGCTCTCTATTTTGCTACTGTTTAAAATGAAGCCTCTAGTGTTAATGTATTATTGTACTGCAGTAAATAATATTGTGCTTTTCTCTAAATAAGTAAAAATAAATAAATCACCGACATGGAAATTGTCTTTTGATTTTTTGACTCAAATAAGAGTGTCAATTAATTTTTGCCACAACTTTACACAAAATAATCACGATAAGAAAAAAATGTTTCTTTAGCCAGCGCCAACCCTATACTCAGCACCAGGAACCACTGCACGCGCACATCCTTTTTAAAGGTTTTCCAGAGATTTCCGTGAATCCCATCTATAAACAAAACTTCATCAAAACGTGACCATTTTTGATCGCTCTGTAATGGTTTATTGTTCTATACTGTGATCTCCCAAGATTAATCTCTCAAGCTTAATGCAAGAAGTTATTATTTTTTTCAATTGTAAAGGGAATTTCTGCCGGCCTGCATGCAGAATTTATAAACAAATTTTTGTAAAGTTGAATCGTGGTTAACTCTTTTGCAAATGCCTATGCCCTTATGACACGGATTCCAGTCTGGAACCCGTGTCATATAGGAGTATGTGTACATCTATTGCCAGGTTTGGATTTTTCATAGCCCATGTGACACAATTCACTGGTTAGGCTGTATAAAAAAAATCAAAATAATATCCAACGGTCCAGTGTTCGGCATACGGCCAGGGAAAAAATCTGTGACAACACGCGGAAAAGTAATCCCTTGTCGATTTTCCGCTACTAAATAAATATGGAAATATCGAAAATAGTAGGTAGGTACCTAACTTTGACCGATGGTCCGTGAACACGTATCGCGACATTAATGTTTGTTTTTAATAAATTCTCTGTTTGTTCGGTGAATACATTTTCAGGGCGGATTGCTGCACCCCCGCCCTAATAATACACGTTTTGTCCATCTGCCACCGGGTGCGCAATTTTAAATTATCGTGGTTTACTTAGTTTGTTTTAAATTATTCTGTGTTATCTACGTTTAATTTATGCAAATTCGTGACAACAGATAAATTATTGCGAGGCTTTAGCGATATTCAAGTAAATAAATAAATTGTCCGACACTACTCGGACAAACAAGCCATATATGACTATATACGGATTGAAATAACCAAAGTTTTCAATTGAAATATCAGAATTTAATTAATGCCTACAGATGGATCCGTCTTTGAAAAAAAACTTTCCTTTGGATTCTATGGTAGCAGAAATATAATTCCAAAAAGTCGAAAAGAGACTTATAAAATCCCTCCACATAAGCACTAAATTTTAGCGAAACCGGCAAGTAGTTTCTGTCAGCATGTATTGTTAGAACACAATGTCATCTATTGGTGTGTGAAGAGCCATACGTCTTCACATAAGTATCAGGCATACATCTAAATTCATTATTCTCACTTCCGGTTAATCGTAGCGTATATGTCCTGTTATCGATAATTTTGCAGCCCGTCCATTCATTGAATTCGATCTGCGCAGCTCGGGCCATATGATTTTCTTGTTACACTGGTCGACCCGACTCAATGCTCAGCTCCCATCCGGCAGCCTCTCCGAAGAGGGACTAATCCGGTGAAAGCCGCTTTGTGGTCGGACCTGAGGTCAGCCCTGGACGGTTGATGTATTGGTCGGTTTACCGGCCTTGCACAGCTGACGAATAGCTGGGGGAGTCTAGTTGCGTAATGATTCTTAAGGCGCGGAGGTAGAGGTTGACCTGGTGTCACCTATCATTTAAAACGACCCGTTGGCCACCCAATGTCGGGTGACTTTTCGAGTCACCCGAGATCGGGTCGCCAACGAGTCTACGATATTTCCGAGTAACGGAATACCGCTTTATCACACCAGGTAGAGGTCTTGCAAGCGAATTTGAGCCTGATGGATGGTGGATGGAGAAATCCATCTAAATTTTTGAGCGAGGGCACGAGGATAGCCAACTGGGTTTGAAAATTTTCACGTGATAAGGAGTCGGACTCTCAAGGGCTGAAGCAACGTTGGATTGTGGATATGCATTGTCCTCATTTCGTGGCGATATAGCGATAACGTTCGTTGAAACGCCTTGGGGTGACGTTTGCGCCCGAGTAATGCTCTTAAATCCAAAGTAGTCTACTTTTGGCGCCTAGTGGGGCCGTGCAGCTCGGGCCCTAATAGCCAACTCTGTGTTATCATGATCAGCCCGACTCATAGATCAACACCCATCCGGCAGCCTCCCCGAACAGGACTAACCCGGTGAACACGCTATGCGGCGAATCTGGGGGAATAGCTCAGGTGGCCCTGGATGTCTCATGCACTGGTCGGGTTGAGGTCTAATGGGGTCGTGCAGCTCGGGTCTCTATGGCCAACTCTGTATATCATGATCGGCCCGACTCACGTCTCAATACCTATCCGGCAGCCTCCACGAAGAGTGGCGGAACAGGTGAACCTGCTGTGCATGGCGGCTGACCCGAGGGAAACCCTTGAGCGACCCTGGATGTCTGAGGGACGGTCGGCTTGCCGGCCTTTGCCTGATAACCTTCTTGAAGAGGGGCCCTGTATCCCGGTAATGCGGTGACATGCGCGAGATTCCCTAGTATCCCGGTAAAGCGGTGACTCACGGTTGAAATTTTCGTACGCGGTTGCTCTAGGCACTGGTCGGTTTGCCGGCCGTTTTCTCAACAACTAATAGCCGGAGGAGTTTGGAAGCCCAATCCGACTTAAGGAAGCGGGGATAGGTAGGTACATACCTCAAGCTATCTATCCTTAGAAACGATTCGATGGCCACCTGATCTCGGGTGGCAAGCGGAGCAAAGGACGCCACGGATCCGCGATCGCAACGACTTCGAATCTGCAACCAGACGCGGGGTCGGCGAAATCTGATCGCATCTGGTAGTAAGGGCGTGATGGATAACCATACTGGGCTTGAAAACGTGGCTCGCGGTAGGAGTTGACTTCTTACGGGCTGAGGTGGAAATTTATATGTAGATTTGTCTATGCCCTCAAGTCTCTGTGTTTCGCTTCGGGGCGATATAGCGATATATTTAGTTGAAACGCTCCGGGGTGGCCGGGTTCGCTCGAAGCAGTTGACAAACAAAGTTGGTCGGTTTGCCGGCCTTTGCTCAGCAACGAATAGCTAGGGAGTCTGGAAGGGTAATGCGACCTAGAGGGGTTGACCTGACTTCACCTATCATTAGAAACGATCCGATGCAAACCTGATCTCGGGTAGCCATCGAATCGTTAGTAAAGGATGACTCGGATCCACGATATTTTCGATTGACGGAATGCCGTGTATAATACGTCAACTTTGATTGTCACCTGCTACTGGCAAACCCGTCCACCCCGGAGCGTTTCAACGAACTTATATCTATAACATCGTTATATCGCCCCGCGGTGAAATACAGAGACTTGGTGGACGAAGACAATCTACTTACCAAGCTTCACCTTAGCCCGCAATAGTCCTACTCCTTACGGCGAGGCATTGGGGATTGCCACTCAGGCGGGCGTCCTCACCCCCTTGCTACCAAATGTAGACAGATTTCTCCATCCAGCCTGTTTGGTCCCGGCTCGAAGTCGCTTGCGCAATATTTACCTATGGTGATTACGTGGCATTCCGTGATTCGGAAATATCGCGGACCCGTGGCGTCCTTTACTCAGTAATACTTACTGGAGATCGAGAAGCCATCGGATCGTTTCTAAGGGTAGGTGATGACAGGTCAACACCTACCCCTGCGTTTTAAAGAGCATATGCTCTCAGATTCCTCCAGGTATCAGTCAGTGACAATACGGCCGGTATACCCGCCCCGTGCACCAGCTGTCCAATTCCACCCTAAATTACACGGAACCATTAGGAACCCGTAGAATACGTCAGGTAGAAGCCGCGCAAGCGACTTCAAATCTGAGTCTAAACGGGCAGATGGAAAAATCCGTCTAAATTTGGTAGTTAGCCCAATGAGAGACTGCTTGCTCAGTGCCTCGTACCAGCGTCGGTCTCTAACAGGCCGTGGCGGAGCTTGATTGAGGATTGTATTATGCAGAATTCCTCGCGCTATCTCGGAGCGATATAACGATGAATTTTCATAATTTTTATTCTACAGTATCTGACACCTAGCATCAGCAATTGCGGATTAATATTAGACGGTTTAACCGAATTTAACTCTGATGACTTGTAATGCATTTATTAAACACCAATGCACCAATGCACCAGACACAAATGCACGATTTTGATTTTCGTATAGCGGCTATATTCTTTTACAAGGCAATTTGATTTACGATCTCGTACGTAGTTTTTGATGAGCTTGTATTATATATGTGAACGCATTTTTGAGCCGATGTGCTAGGGACATAGATAATTGCCGCGGCCTCAATCTTTATAATCTCGGGGTAGCTGCCGGTATCTACGCTACACCATTCGAAAAATGTGACACAAAATTAATCCCTACGGAATGATTGATGGGTGAGAATAAAGAGGCAGATGATATTAGATACATTATATTATTTTAGTAGAGGAGCGAAAGCCTATTGAAAGGAAAATACGAGCAATTCATCCATTAAGGTACTGTCCCTCAGACATTTGAAGCACATAATAAGTACATGATCCGCATAAGTACATGTGGTCTCGCAGCTTTTTTCTTTTTTTTTATATTAGGTAAGTAATGTGAGGACATTCTAGATACCAATGGAGTACATGGCATTCGGTTTTTGGTTATAACGTTAGAAAGGAGAAGAGTTATGACAATATCTGTGCAATATCCTGTCCAAAAAACTATTCTGTTTTCAGAAAAATATATCAACGCTATCGCTAGTTTTCTAAAGAGGACATTTCCAGAACTTGACAATGCCAAAAAGCAGTTGGAATTTTCTGTGATCTTTCTAAGGCTTTTGATTCTGTTGAACATTCAATTTTACTTCAGAAACATTATGGAATCAGAAATAAGGAAATATTGCTGATAGAATCGTATTTGGAAGGTCGCATCCAAGTTAACGCAAGTCAGGAATAGCACCAACTATAAGAGCACCTTTCAATATGCTTCCAAATGTGTCATTAAGGGAGCAATACTTGGCCCTTACCTCTTCCTCGTTTATATCAACCACATTTCTGATTGCATGAGGTCTGTGGATGCTAAAATTATGTAATTCGCCGATTACACATCCCTCATTTTTAGTGACAAAAGTAAACATGCGCTTACAATAAAAATTAATTAAACTGTTAACAAGTTATCATTCAATATTTAAACATTTAAATCCATATACTTCGCCTTGCGACCATCCGAATTCAATTAAATTGATGTTTTCTTTGGGACAGATCAATTTTAGAATATATCATTTCCACAAAATTTCCAGGACTAAAAATCGACCAAAAGCTATAATAGTCTGATCAATTAGCTGAAGTTTGGAAAAACTGTGCAGTGCAATATTCGCCACCAGTAAGATTAAACATTTTTGTGGCTTCGATGTCGCCAAATCCTTTTATTTTGCTTACTTCCATGTCATGATAACGTATCGGATAATGTTCTGGGGAATGGCAGTAAATTCTACCCGAATTCTTCTACTTCAAAAATAGAAGTGCGCAATTTATATAGAGTTTCTCCAAAAACCTCTTGTAAGCCTCTCTTTATAAAATTGGGAATCATGAGGTTATTCTTTTCCTAAATATACCAAAACAATATGTACACTGTAGTCCGTAAGCACTTAACAGACATTCCGGTGAATAGTAATTTTCATCACCGCGACACCAGGAATAGATCTATAATTTACTAAATACCGACTCAGCAATGTATGTTATAATTTGATTCATCAAAGCCTTTGTTTCTATAACAAAATTCCAGTACAAGCCAGAAGCCTTGCAATGAACCAATTTTAAAAATAGATAGTCGATAGTCTGGTGAGTAATCCAATTTACAACATAAGGTTGACTCCATCTTCCATACCGACGAATAATTTATTATTATATAGGTACCAATAAAGTAACAGAAAGTTAATAAGGATTATAATAGTTGACCTTTTTATTCTCTAATAATAAATATTTAACCTTACATTTTATTTAATCGAAAGCATAAAACTGGATTTCATTATCTTTATCTAATTTAAATAATTAGTCAATCTGATCTCATTACCTCTATTTTAATAATATGTTTCAAGATATTTCATTTGTTATTATA